>JANTOQ010206255.1:0-14038 GCA_027564595.1 Bythotiara depressa | reverse complement strand
GAGGAATTTCTCCCAGGCCTGGCCTTGCTATCTATACAATAAAATAAGATATTGTTAACTTGTTTTAGGGTGAGCACGCATGGCTAAATTTGCAATAGAAAATAAACATAACAAGCAGATTCCAGTTGGAAGCTAAAAATGCTAAGTTCGAAGAAAAGAAAATATTTTTCTTTGTCATAGAGCTGCAGAGCTTAGTGAATGATTTATTTCGTTAAGGAAAAACGTGCGGAATTGTTTTTCTTCTACTTAACATTATTAATATTATTGATGCAGTTTATTAAAGAAATTGTCAGTTGAAACATTTGAAACATAATAATTATTTTCATAATCCATATAAAGACTTACCGCTGAAATGTAACTGGTTGTTTACTATCTATGTGTTTTTATCTGACCTTTGAGTATGAGAAAAGTTTTATTTGATTTAGAAGAGACCTGTTCTTCTTAGTAAGGTTATTGTTGTGTGTACGACTTATTAACGAAAACTGCTGCTGCTGATGAAGCAAAGTTTTACTTATGTAAAAGGATTATCTTTAACGTTCATGTGTACTTAGGAAAGATAACAATTTGAATCTTAGCAATATAAAATTTTCTTGCATCTGATACTAACTACAGCAAGAAAACTGACCTAGTGCCAACCTGACATGATTTAAGGTCAGCAATGTTTGCCAATCCATTTTCTTTCCTAATTCAGAGGGCTTAGATATACTTATGCATTATGAGTATTATTATGGGTTAAACGAACCATATCTATTTCATTCTCAAAAGCGTTATGTAAAGTGTAGTCCCTATTTTTTGTTATTTTTAGTGGTCCAGACATATATCTTGATTGGTACAATGCGTTGGATTGTGTTGGATTGGTTCTGATTATTGCTATAGTACCATGTCATTTGGCTGGAGCAATGACTGGAGCAAATACAGTTAAAAGATCATTTTCTGTTGTTGCTTACTTCATAAATGTGATTCGTGTGTTTAAATACTTACCGGCATTCGAGTAAGTGATTCACAATAGTTTTATATGCACAAATTATTGAATTTATATATTGGGTTTTTATGCATATTTTTTGTTCTGTGTGGACTTTCCAATGAATACCAAATTCTGACAACTTTAACTGGAATATGAGGTTTAAAAATAATGTCTTAATGTTTGGGATTAGTGTAATACTAAGTGAACTTTTATATTGCAAAAAAATAATTTAATTGGGTTGTTTTTGAAATCTAATAATGCTAATGCATTGAAGTTTTATAGATTTCATTTATATAATATTATATAATATACAACTATGTCAAACCTAATATACAACTAAGACTAACCTAATTTTTTCTGGCTTCGATACATAAAATTATTATTATTATTCTATGTAATTATTTTTATAAGTTACGAAATACTTTTACTTATCACTGTAGTCCATATCTGTTGCCTTTTCTAATTTTATTTTATTTCCAGTCCCTATGGAATTTATGCAAAAACATTTATGAAAATCCTAAAATCTGACGTCGTACAATTTGCTGGAATACTCTCTGTCGTCCTTCTTGCATTTGCTGGAAGTGTTTTCATTGCAATGGCTACAAGTAATGCACTTCAATATGGAATGTCGTAAGTGATATTATTAATCAGTTATTGCTTATGTCTTCTGTCTTCTGGTATGTACATTATTAAAGATTATACTAGAACCGCCTTTATCTTGATCTTCATATACAACCTTTTGTCATAATTCTGTAAAACAATGATGTGTTCAAGATACATTTATTTCCACTAGTGATGGTGGTGGTGTATATTAACATGTGTTATGCATGAATGAATGGATCAAATTAGGGTCTTTCTGTAAGGTAATGATGACTGGAGTGTGGCTAGTGTTATAGTTCGTATTCCCTTTATACCACATCAAGAGAGTAGCCCTGGACATGATCATGAACAATAAGTATCAAACTATGAAAATAATAACTGTGCTTGTGTCAAGTGCAACTAATTACTATGTAAACCTGCTATTGATTTATACTTTTGATGTTAACATAGTCAGGTTGATGATGTTAACATAGTCAGAATCACTTACTTTAAGGAGGGCGCTTACTATCTGAGTTTTTTTAGTGGCCCTTTAAAAATACACCTATTATCAGGAGTGCTGACTGTTGGAGAGGCGCCTACTATTGGAACTCTACGGTATTTATTGTGGTTTTGTAAATTTGAGTTGAAAATGACCATTTGCAATAATTAATACATAAAGTCCCAAGTAAAAATGTACAGTTAAAATAGCTTTTTAGCAGTAACTTGAAGTGGGTTGACGGGTTCATCATAAATAGTTTGAGTTAAAGAGTTTTCGAGTTATCCTTATTAGGTTATGAGCCTGAACGATTATTTTTCTCAAACCCATCTGATACCGATAATAACAATAATAGCAGTCATTGTTACTTTGATATGATGTATTGACGTACAGTAAGCAATATACCACCTGTATTAAGTGCTGTCATTTAGTAATAGTCAACATGTTTTTATTACTACCAAGTTTATTATGAGTGTATTACTGTAGTTATACCACCTGAAGCAAATGTTGTTTAATCGGCATTTTTTTTTCTACCAAGTTTATGTTTGCAAATGAGTGTTTTATTACTTATTTGTTTTATTGCTAAAAATGTATTGTAGGCCAAAATTGGTTGGTACAAACGCTGAGGACATGGTCCACGAATAAATATTTTTAAATAAGTTCCCAGATCCCGGGTCCCACTTTAAATGTACCGAGTCCCATCTCATGGGTCCTAGGTCTCACTTTTCCTGTATGCCTCAGAACAATTGTAAGATACATTTGAGAAAAAGCATCTGAGGGGGAGAGTGATTTGATAACACTGAAGTGAATGGTTGGTAATTATCCTTTGAACACCATTTTTAGTCTAATTTGCTTTAGTTTGGGCACCTCAAAACACTATATCATCCCTATAACCCACCAAAGTAGCAAAAATAGATGAATTAAGTAAAGAGAAATAATTTCCACCAGTTAAAGTATTATAAAACACTATGTCTCCCCACTTATTCTTTGGTATAACAGTGTATATTAAGCAATTATTTGGGTGCCCAAACCTTATACAGGTGTCAAAATCCTTCGGGATTTGCCTATGCCAGTCTTACCCAGGGGGGACGTATTGGTCACACAGCATTGTAACAACATTGTAACATTTCTTCAGCACTGTCAGGACATTGAATGACCATGATATAACCACTGGTCCTTACGTGTATTTGTTCATTTTATTTTTCTTATATTTCAACAATAATGATGCATGGCAAAAATTGGTAGTTTTATATAGAATCTTTCAAATTCTTGTCTTTTAGCTCATCTGCATTGATGACATTCACTCTTGGCTTTCTTTTGTCAATATCTATTACATTTATTTTTAGGAATTACTGGAATGTGTTGTTGCAAGAAGTCAGGGCCATAGCAGAAGGAAAGGAATTCATGGACAGTTACACAAGCAGTTTCATTAAACCTTACCAGTAAGTGTAATCATATTTTCTCTCTGTGATTTAAATGCATGTTAACCTTTTAAAGGGGTGGTCCAACAAATTTGAGATCTCGAAGTTCAGATTCCTCATCAAAAACTATACACTATGACATATTTTTACGAAATAAAATAAAATATAACTTAGGTTATTATAATGTTTTAAAATTTCTAATTTGTGTAGTTCTAATTACGAAACTTCAATCTGTGATGTCATTGACAACTTATCTTTCTATAACATAAATGTGTAAATCTTTATTTTACACTGTTCTACCGTGGGCTGCTAAAGTAATTTTAGTAGAAAAAATGGGCAACAAGAAATAAAAGTTTTATCATTTACCGTGTGAGGTCAATTTATAAAAGAACAAAACAGCTGGCTTCATAAGAAGGACTTTAAATTTAGAAAATTTAGAAATGCAAGCTAAAATTTGTATATACTTTTTAATAATTTTGAATAAAACATACAATTTCTTTAAAAATAAAATTTTATTAAATTCATTGACAGAACAAAATTACATGTACCATTAAATTTTTTTATTGTCAATCACCGGCTACCTCTTGGCAGCACAAACAGTTGATTTCTCTTTTTTCATCTTTACTGCAACTTCAACTTACAGCACTCACTATCCCCAACTCTAATTATCGAATTACTTGTTGGAGGCCCTCATGTTCGACTGTAATACTTTCATGGCCTGAGTTAGATTAATTTCCCACCACCATATGCTTCACAACCTTTTCCTTTTCTGGCTCATATTGGTATGGTTGTAAACCCATAAAAGTGGAACGCATTTTGCTTTCTTCATTTGTTGAGTTGTCACTTTGTTTGTCACATTGACAGAGTCTTCATCACTATCATTATAACTTTCATTTTCACTTGACATATTTAAAATAATTAAAATGAAACAATTGTGTTTACTTCATTTTCGTGTACATAGATGTGAGTTGTATCACCAGTGACGTCACAGATTAACTTAATTAACTTTGAGGCTTAATATTTCCTAGATAACATATTGTTAGTAAAAATATTTTTTAGACTTATACAGTATTTGAAAAAACACTTTATTGGTGGAGCCACTCCTTAAGGAATCAAATAATTACCCATTTCTTTGCTAGTTTGCTTTTTTTTCCAGGGGATTAATTATGGGAAATAGAATGCAAAATAAATTTGGTAAATTATAAATTATAAAGGTTTCCAATGTGAGGTTTAATATAACTATGCATTAAAGGATTAAATACGTACATATATATTGGCTTATTTTATCTCCATCATATCTTATGTTGGCTTATTTTATCTCCATCATATCTTTGTATATACCATCCTTTTACACTGTAGTATGAATAGATGCTTCTTACCTCCTTTATATAACAAGTGATTATGCAGGAAATTTTAATCACTAATAGTGTATTTTTTATTATGTAGTATCAGAATTCATTGGTCAAAGGTTTGAAATATATTCCTGTGTAAACAAAATTAAATTAAAAAGGTTTGTTAGTTTTAAATTTGGTTATAAATGTTTAGTCATTTTTCTCAAGTTAAATAGACCAAAGTTCAAGGTTTGAATAGAAAACTCTTGTGCAGGGAGTGTTGTTTTATTTTGCCATACCAGCATTTGTTTACAATAAATTTTTGAGTGAAGAAGTGAAATAAGTAAAGTAAAAACATGAGTGTTTAATATTTTAGTTATAAAATTATTTTTAAAGGGAAACTAACGTTTAAAAATAAGTTTGTATATTATAGTTTATAAACCTTCAAAAAAAAACCTAAGCACATATTATATGTACTTATTTTCCTTTAGTTCTTGACTTAAAGCCACTAAACTGCTTCTAAGTTTTAATCATGCTTGCCATCATTCAGTTCCTTCCAGTGTTTGATACTGCTGAAGAAGAAGAGTCTGGGAATTAATTTTGTGACGTCACGCTGGCTCTACTTTTTCACAACATTGCTTCTCAATATTAGTTTGAATGTTGTTCTTGCGAGTGGAAAAATACAATCACTGTTTCTTGTACCGTATTTCTGTATATATAATAATGCCTGAATTGTTATATTATTCAGTGAATTGAAGTTGTCTAAAGATCAATTTTTAATTTGAAACAATACATACGGTAAAAATAAAATTATTCTAATTGAACTTAGAGGACAGATATTTTTGTAAACAAAGTAATGTCGAGTGAAAGGGCATTGCAGTGATGAAGTAAATCAGTTTTTAGAAGTTTTCAAAAGATAAATTATATAATCTGTATTCATTGATATGCATTTTATTTATACCATCTAGTTTCGTGTGTAGTAAACCTTACTCGATACAACATTTTGACTTGAAATAATTGAATTTCATAAGTACTCCAGTGCATATTTTCCAGGCGACTATATTCTAATTCTTCATTGCTTGAGGTATTGCTTGAGGAAGAAGCTTCGCTTCCTAAATTAAAATTCATCCCTGTTTCTGCTTTAAAATACTCTGCCACTGATGCATAGCCATCAAAAATATTAATTTCTTCATTATTGAAGGATGATGCCTCAAATATAGATTCTTCTTCTGTGCTTGACTTATCTCATTTTGTTACTTTTCATCTCTGTTGAATGTTTAAAATGTTTTTTAAATAGATAGAGCCAGCATGACATCACAACTATACTCAACTCCATGATTAACCGTGGTTGTGTATATAAAAATGTTGTTGTTAAATTGCGGCGAGTATAAGGAAAAAGGGCAGAATAAATGCTAGTGAAAACTTCACATAAACTATTAAAATATCATTTTTTATATGAAATACGCTTTTCATACATGTTTTTCAATTATTATTGTGTAAGAAAATCGAAACTTATTTTTAAATATTAGTTTCCCTTTAAAGAACTATTAATATATTATATTATATGATTTATCTTTTGTTTAAAAAATGTGAGTATAAACTTGTTTAGGGCCTTTTTTTGCAGAGAACATCTTATTTATTTTTATTTATTCATTCATTTATTTATTTATTTATTATTTCTTCTGCTTCCAGAATTGTGTTAATATTTATACTGCTATTCAACATGTTTATCGTCATGGTTGTTATGTCGAATATTTTGATTGGCCAGATAAGCTCACGCTATACAGAGGCACAAACTGATGCGACTGTGCAGTTTGATATAGACAGGGCGAAAATGGTTTCCTCATTGGACAAGTACTTCTTCAAGAAACAGTGGAATTTCTGGACATTTTGGAAATGCGTAGAGGTACCAAATCAGTTTTGAGTTTGTAAAGACGTGTACATTATTAACTTAAATTCTGTAACATATATTATTTCTGTGCCCTAATTATTGCACGCCTTGTAAATTGTAATATCATGTTCTCCTTTAATTTCAATGCATGTAATATTGTGCAAACTGCTACTTTCAAATTTGCATTGTTCTGTATGGGAATTGAAGGGCAAGAAAATCTTATAGATAGGTAAATATATATGTCTAGTCTTTTTTAGTCAGAGTGACGTTAAGTTATTGCCAAATTGACAGAAGGTGAAATATACTTCCGGAGATTTAGAATATTTTTCAAGCAATCATTGTCAAAAGTTGACTGAAATGATGCAGTTTAAGGAAGAGAGCAAAGATCTGATTGAAGGGGGATCAATCCCAGAATCTCTTCAATGTCAGTGAAGCATGCTATCCACTGGGCTACCAATGTTAAGACTATTAATTTAGATCTATTTATTATATGTACGGTAATCAAAGTCCATTATATAAGAACAAAGTATTATGGGTACGTATATAAAAAAAATGAGGCCATAACCCTGACCATCAGTTGAGATATATAAATCAGAGGGGGTACATCAGACTTGTGGGGCAGATTCCACAAGTGGGGGTAACTTTTCCCTACTGTAAATTCTTGTGTCGCTGGAAATATATATCTACTGTACAGTATAAACTGTTTGGAAGGTTGTGACATGAGAACAATGAAGTGTTCCTTAAAACTGTTAGGATTATTTCAAAATTTAACATGAGGTGTAGATTATTAAAAAAAAAATTTATTATCCACTGTTGGCAATAAATGGTGGCTGTAGTTCATAAATTAAATGCCATTGATAGGTTGCTGCGATTGATTTGCTTTAACAAATCTTATTTACATTGTTCTAAAATAGCTTGACATTGTTCATCAATTATACCATCATGACTCGTTTAGTTTTTAAACGAATTTGTTGTTTTATATGTATATTTTGCCAGGACGTCAGAAAATTCTAGAAAATATTGACCATGACTTAATAAGTTATTAATTATTTATATACAATCTCTTATCTGTTTCAAGAAATGCACAAATTTGATTCATTTTATTTGTGAACTAGTACCACTATTTTTTCCATGTTTCAAATTGAAAATTGATCTTTAGACAACTTCGATTTGCTGCAGATAGTCTTCAAAGTTAATGAGAAATTTTAATAATCCAAAGTAAAAGCATGAAATTTATACAAAAGATAATATTTAGAAGCAGTTTAGTGGCTTTAAGTCAAGAACTAAATGGGAATACGTAAAAATATGTTATGTTTTATGTTTTTTAAACATTTATAAGCTATAATAAACAAACTCATTTTTAAACGTTAGTTGCACTTTTAATGTCATATCTGACATAAGTTTCCAGGATTTGTGAGAATAGTAAGGTACATTTCTGAAAATATATTTGTGGAGAAGAGGTAAAAGTCATGTTGTCACCAACGAATATGGCCAATAATTATATTTTGATGACATTAACTTAATGTCTTATCTTACCAAGTATCCAGGCTTCACAGTAACTGAAAAAACCTCTGGCAAGGAGAGTAAATATTGTTGGTAATTACATTTTAATGGCTATGCCTTAATATCTTATCTTAATAAGTTTCCAGGTCTCTCATAAAGAGCGCAGAATAACAAACTCAAAACACATGAAATGCATGATGTCACAAAACTGAGAAATTTGTTTTTGCCCGACTGCTTGCCTTATTATTACACCATTCTTCAAATATTGATTGTCGTAGGAGCATAAGAAATCTCTATTCTACCTCCCTGAGTAATGAGACAAGTATTTCCCACTAACCCTATAAAAGCTCCTTTCCGAAAATAAGCAAAATGTGCTTTGAACTGGTACAATTCCAGGGATTATTCTGGATTCTATGGTAATGGCACACACGTTAATCTACAAAAACCTGCTTCAACAGATTTGTACGAGACCTATCAGTTAAACTATAATCACATAGATGCCAGCTCTTCCCCAGAAAATAAACCTATACAGGTCCATTCAATATAAAAGCTAAATTATATCCTGTGCAAAGAAGAGCAACTTTAGAAACAGTTTGTCAGAATCTTTCATGTTGTTCTATAAATGGTGTCTAGAGGGAAAATTTATTCGATTAATGTAGTTGTAAATCTTTTTTTTTTAGCATAACCGAGTTTCATATTATAAAGATCATATGTTTGTTGGTGATCAGGATACCGTGCAAGGTAAATAAGAAATTGAAGTGTTGAACACTTTTCTATAAGTTCTATCAGAAGCTTATAAGCTTATAAATACTCACTTGTAGCATGTAACAGAAGCTTATACACACTCTGGTAGCATTATTTTTGTAATATATAATTTGTCACAAGTTCCTCAGCATAAACCAATGTTGTTTTTATTGTTCTTTGTGGTATTTTATGGAAATTAGGTGTTCCTAGGTGTTCCACAATGTCTGAGAACTATTCAGCTTTAAATATATATGGCTACCCTTAGTGACAAAAATTGTCTTTTGGAGGCTGGTTTTGCTCCAGTGATATTTTCGAATTCATCACTGCTAACTAACGTCACGTGAACACAGGATATGCTCAAAGCTATATTCCAACATGGAGAGCAGAATATGAACATATTTAAAATGTGATAATATTTTTTGTCTATGTAGTAGTGGGATTCAAATTATCAAGTAATTTGCAAAGAAATCTTAGGGTTTAAAGGTTCTCATGACAAGAAAATCGTAATTTTGAATAGAATATTTATACAAACCACTGGTGAACACAATTCATGATTGTGTTGATAACCTTGAAGAAAGTAAAGAGAGAAAAATATTTCACCTTTTCTCTGGTCAAAACCTTCATAACTAAAATTTACCTCCAATTTTGTATTGCCATCTATGATGAAGAGACATGTGCACACGTAAATTCTGAGATCATGAAATGGTGTATTGACTTACAGGATTAAATATGCAACATTGGATAATAAGAAACATATTTTGTTAAAAATTTGCTTTTTAGATTTACTTAACGATTGGCTCAGATTTCAATCTGGGCCTGAAGAGGAGAATCAAAAAGCTGTTAGGTATGTTTAAATGATTTGGTATTATGCATTCAACATTTGTCACTCATAAGTAATATTTTCCATCCGTCACGTAATTATACCTGCATATTCTGAAAGTTAATTATGCCAATCATTTTAGACCTATTGTCTGAGTGAATACAGAAAATGTATTCTTTTGAATGGGAGTCGACGGAGGTGGCAGCTTTTTGTTCATAACCTTCTAGTTTTTTGTTTCGTTTTTATTGTTTTTATACATGGAACTAATCGTGACTAAAATGGTAACTAAAATGTAAACAAACCAAGACGAAAAGTTAAAATTGTGTTATTTTAATATGCTTTATCGTATAAAGGATGTTGATAAAGTTACACATGAATAATAGATCATTTCACAAATAGCAACACTGTTTATATTTTTACTAATCATTTTGATTGAGGTCAAATGGAATTGAATTCTCCTCATTGCAGTGTGAATCTAAAAGATTTTGCCTTACAAATATGACAATTTGAAGAAGATTTTTGTAATTACAAACAATTAAATATTTATAATCAATAGGGTTTTGTAAAGGATGCTCTAACCAGGTTTGTGAAGGATGCTATAACTAGTTTTAGTACAGTGGAATCCGGTTATTTCTAACTCTCGGAGGACAGGAAAAATAGTTCGAAATAATGGGAGTCAGAAATATCCAAGTGTTCTCTGAAATGAACCCTTTTTGACCCAGAAATGGTAAGGCAACAACAAGGGGATAGAGAAAACAAAAGAAAGTTTAGAAAAACGTTTTCACATGCTCCTTTGTAATGTACAAACTCTTACACTTTCTGAAAAAATTCTGTTACTTTACATTGTTTTGATACTTAAATAAAGAGAGTGTATAAATAAATTACTCAAATTTTGTATTTTCAGTAATCCAAAGATCAAATTTGCACAAAAAGTTCAAAATATCCGGAGAAATTTGCCATCTGGGATTAAGTATTTGTTCAAAATAACGGGAAGTTCGAAATAACTGAATGAATTTGTATAGATTTGTTAAGGAAAATCCAAGGGACTTTAAAAATTGTTCGAAATAACCGGATTCCACTGTATTTTAAAGATTAAGCCCACAGTAGCCTAAATTTGAAGGACGAGTTGGATTTTTCACTCACTCCAGGGTAGTTTAGTTGTTTGAGTGAAAAAGTTATATTTGTAGAAGCCTGTCATTTCCTCCGTGCTTAACCCTATAATACCAGGATACATCTCCTGCCTATTGTAAATTTCCTAAAGCCCTGGTTACATTACATAACAATTGGGTTATAATTTAGCTATAAAGCAAATTACAGGGATAGTATAGTAAATTGTTATGATTATAGTTTGTAAACAATAACTGGTAAAATATATTTATTAGAAAAAATTTAAATACACAGTAAAATAAGATGTTATATTTACAAATTAAAATGAAAAGTTTAAAATAAACGAGCGTCATCACAAGCGAGTTGAAAATCATCAACTATATTGTCATTGTTGTTGTATACATAACAAACTAGCTCGTAATACCATGAAAGAGAGTGTGCATCTGATCCAAGTTAATATTGATCCGTATCTGTCATTTGATTTAGTAGTTATGCGATCAGCAATATGTTTAAAGCAAAAATCAATGTTGTAAACAACTTAGCAACTTGAATTCACGTTTGTCACTCTAATATTGAAATAAGAGTTTTAACCATCTCTCCAAACACCTCTAGCTCTTATATTGGGTCTAGATTTGGCTCCCACAAGACCAGTGACTTGTTCCCCTCCACTGGTTGCAAACCGGGCTCTATTTCAACGTCTCTGTGCACTTTACATAATAAATTTGCTTCGAAATCTCGAATTGTATTGTGCTGAATTATATCAAAGCCTCCTCTCTTACAATTTAATGCATGGTTAATGTCGAATATTTGACAGCACAGACATTTTGATGGCAAACCACATAATGGTCTGTTATAAGGTAGGGCTAAAGAGTCTGATTTCGCTTTTTGTTAATGTAAATCCTTATTCCTCTAACAGAATTACACTCAACCAACTACTTGCCCCTTTTTCTTTGGATTGTTCTTAAGAAATAATTATAATATAATTATATTTGTGCTGAATACCGTGAATAAACTCTGCAAAAGCGACCTGAGGTTGTTTTTTTGCCTATGCACAAAGCTGTTCAACTTCTTTACAACAAGTTGACACTTTCTCTGTTGTATATTTGTTTCTAAAGTTGTCATTCCCAAGAGCAACTCCCAAGTGTCTTTTTCCTTAAGTTGTACATTTGATTGCAATTGCCTCAAATATTTCTTTTGCTTCACTTATTATGTTTGGATCTTTTAGAATTAACCAGGACTTTGCTTCATTAACATAATATCCGATATTCGTACCATTTGTAATAATACTGTCCCACCGTTCTTTCAGTTCAGTTAGTTTTCCTGCACCTGTGGCGTAATCAGCGAGCCACTCTTGCTTTATGGAAGGGAGATTTAATTATAATAATGGTTTGTAATGGAGCAGTTGCTAAACCATAGAAAGACATTGCAAGATTGTCTCCTTGCGTTTTCTCTTCTTTGGATAAAATCTCTTTACTTCCAGTTATGAACAGTCTGGCTGGCTCTCTGTAAGCTTTTATTAAACAGTTGAAAATTTTGGGCAAATGATCTGTATGTTATGTAACGCAACTTTTCGGTTGAGAGCATTGAAAGCATTACTTGCATCTACAAGTATGACTGCTTCTGTTTTGTCATCATCAAAAACTTTTTTCATAGCATGAATAGCTCCCTCTGCACCTCCTTTCAATCCTGTTGACATTTCTAATGGCCCAGCTGCCTCTTGGATATCAGCTTTCAAAACCATCCAATAGTTTTACCAACATTGCGCCTTAAATAACAATAACTGGTTGTTTTATTGGGAATTTGCGTTCTATTTAAACAAGAAAAACCCTTATGACTACAATACATGGCTCGTGCATTAGGTGTTTCATTAAGTACATTACAATACACATTGTTTTAAGATGAATGCCTGCTGCTATAATTTCAAAAATTAAAAGTGAAAAAAGTAAAACTGATTTGACTCCTTCTCAAAATTATAAGCAGGTAGGTGTGTCTGTGTTAATATATTATGAGAATAGAAGCAAGTTATATGGTGTATCAGTTATAAAACATTCTTAAAATTAAATTTTAGGCCGAATGTTATGTTTGTAAACAGGGATTAATAGTAACCCTTATAATATTACGAAAGATCGGGGAATTGGGACATTTTTTACCAACTTTAACTTTCCTTTTTTTTCCAATTACTAACACCCCTGGAAAAAGCAAAACAAAAAAGAAATTAATCTAGATGTGAATATTTTCCGGAGACACCAAGCACTATAGGGCTAATATTTTTGGAACAACAATTTGTAAATTGACACATAACTTTGTGGAACTCAAACGTTCTATCCTTTTTATTTAAAAATGAACAGAAAATAAATCCATAATGACGTCTATTGGTGAAAGGTTCTATTGAAATGCTTATTGCCATTGAAAACTTTGAATTTTGAATGATTTTTGTGTATTGTAATGTAGTAACAAAACTGCTTAGAAAATAAATAATAGCCTTGTTCTGATTAGTTATATTATTGTCCCCTTAAAGGAAATCTTTAGCTAATGCGTGTTGGTCATTCCTGAATTTACATTACATAAGGTTTTACAGCGAAACAAATTGTGTGATTAGTTTGAAGTTAAGAAGGCTGAAATGACAGTTCTGTTTGTTGTAGATATTATCTGAAGTGAAAACTTCAGGCATGTTTTTGACATGAAAATCCAATCAATTTTTACAGCATTTTCATAATCAACTCTTTAATCTATGTAACCCCGGAAATGAATAAAATCATTGGTAATTTCTTTGTTATTTTGCTATTTCCAGGGTGTCAGTTATTGTAAATATAATGTAAAATAATGTTGATAAAAACTGATAAGACCCATGCTTCATCATAATATTATAAAGGTAACCAGGAAGTATGCTCATGTAGTCGAATTTCAGGAAGGTTTATTGATTTTAGCACAATGTAGGAAATAATGTTCTATAGAAGTAGTGTAGTAGTTAATTTTGATTACATGATTAAATTTTTTTCACTCGTCTCAATATGGTTCAAGTGAGAAAAATTCTTATTTTCCCGGTGACAAATTTTTGTTGAAGATTCTTGTATATCTACATAGTTTTGGATGTGGAGTCAAGATATAGATAGATAGGTAGGTAGGTAGGTAGGTAGGTAGGTAGGTAGGTAGGTAGGTAGGTAGGTAGGTAGGTAGGTAGG
>JANTOQ010206144.1:0-12536 GCA_027564595.1 Bythotiara depressa | reverse complement strand
TTTTTCTACTAGTTTATGATTTGCTAGATGGAAATATTGATTTTATAGATGTCCAGAGCTTTCTTGGGTTAAAATTGTTTTCTATCAAAAGCGACTGATGATAGTCAATTATCCTCGTATGATGTGCATGAATTTCTCAAGGATTTGTACATTTCACGATCAGCAAGATTTTTTACTTACGAAACTTGATATTTTCGATTCATTTGAATATTTACTTTATTTACGCTTTATTTACCTTAGAGATGTTATATATAGATTCAAAGTCATGCGACAAAAGTCATGTGACAAAAGTCCATACATAAGATGATTATGATTGTATTGTGGTAGTTACGACAACGATTATGATTGTATTGTGGTAGTTACGACAACGTATAATTCTTGGTATAAATCGTTGAAAATTTCTTTTTCTAACGCAAGTAATTAGATCACGAGTCTTAATGTAATTACATCAGTTTCTACAATGTTTTTTGTGTTACTAAGTATCACATTAATAAGAGTGCCTACTTCCTTAGTAACTCAATTTTAAGAGGTGTCTGAACCAAATTATGTCAAAAATTAACTTTCAAATAAATTCCCACCAGCATATGAAAGATTAGTATGGGAATTTTCTAGAGCCAATGCTAACCCTTAATGTATAAGCATACCTCCTGGTCATATTAAACTTCCCATTGGAAACCTTTATAATATTTTCAGAAACCAGGGGGTCTTATATGCTAGAAAAAACTTTATTTTTTATTACATTTCCAATAACTAACCTATTGGAGAAAGAAAAATAGCAAAGAAAAGGCCAATTATTTAATCACTTTCCGGAGACACTGTGCACTCAAAACAAGGGTCTATTCAATGGAGTAATCCTTTAAATAAATATTAATATTAATAGGCAAGTTTAATTCGTTACAGAATGTTTATCAAATATATTGAGTAATTATATTCCTATTAGTAGAGATAAAGCCGGATTTCCACTATCAAAACTAAGCATTTGATTTGTTAACACTTTTTTGTTTACGTATCGTACCGTAGTATAAAAATATGTTGAATCGATTTTAACTTTTTTACGTAGTACGTATACCTTATATTTAACCATAATGGCGAACTTGTCATGGACGTTAATAAGAAAACAGAATTATTTAATACTTACTTTGCGGAACAGTGTGCTGTTATAGAAAATTCAAGTTATCTACCTCCAATCAAGATTAAAATAACTGGGGATTTAGACCCGGTTTATGTTTTGTCACTTTTCCTCAAAATCAAGAACGTCTGTATTTGTTAAGTGGAAATTTGATAGGAACGCAAATACCAATGTTTTCTTAAGAAACACGTAAAACATTGTACGTATTTCAACGTTTTCATAGTTTATGGCGTCATGACGTTCTCCTTTTACTTCATTACCAAAGTACTAGAATAGTTGTATACTGCACGCCATCGGAAAAAAAAAAAAAAAAAAAAGACTTTCAACTTTTTCACAGGAACATTTTAATTGTAAACCTCAATCTCTTCATGAAAAATCGGGGAGTATCGTACAAACATATGTAGCTTAGGCATATGGCAAACAAAATATCAGACTTTAGTCTATATAAAAACAGGGTCTAACCCTTTCGATATACAATAGTTCCTCATTTACTAGCCGGATGTTCCCAGCTGTACTTCTCTATTGCGGATACTCTACCCGGTAAGATAAGAGAAGACAACGGGGTGCCAAGCTCCTCGCCAAACAGCCAGAGCTCTTGATCAGTGGTTTTCTATTGTTATCAAGTTACATGATATATAGACAGACACGGAGAGCATGTTTTCATTGTTACGTTTTCTCTTCAATGATGCTTGTAAAGTACTAGAAGGAAGCTATGTATTTGGTTTGTGATGGCGAAAAATAAAACGTCATTAGTAACGAATATTAATTATTTCAAAGTTTTGAAAACTTCGTATCTCCGTCAAATGTTGTATATCTGTTGAAGATGAAATCATAACATTTTTCTAGAAATAACTAATTTTGCATTGTAAAACGAATATATAATATACGAAAAGGTGGAGCCATTGACCAGATAACAGTGTCCTTTTCCCTCTGCTATGTTGGTATCATTCAGGTAGAAGTTGCAGTGTGCCTGCATCATCTACTAATCATATTGGTTTCACTAGAGGGATGCGGAATCCTGTAGCAACATATCGTATTTATTGAATAACATAGTATAGTAAGTCAATCTCGCTGTGTGGTTTCCACCATCGAAAGTTTCACCCGATAGGAAAAATCTTGAAGGATTTCTGCAATACCAGTATCCCTTTTAATGCAATTTAAAACATTTGTAGCATCGATAAGCAACAACGAATGAGCAGATACATGATCATACATATTTCGCTTATCGTGGATGCCAGATTCTGAAAATGCTCCAGGATTCGCGCCAGTTTGGAGTGGTCCAACTGCATTTGAAAACTCGTTATTATTAAAACTTCAAATTATACAATCATCGTATTTCAGCATATGGCAACGAATACAATACAAAACCTTATTAAGCATTAGAGTATACGTCAACATATAAGTATTTACGATAATGAAAGGTAAGTTCAAGGAATAAAAGCTATTGTTTACATTAACATAAATGAATCGTGTTATAAATAAATTTCAATTGGTATAATTGCTAATAATCTAATCAAAATAATCTAAGTTAAGTTCCTCATGTGTCAAGTCTCGTAATCAACGTATGCACAGCGAAATAGGAAATATAATATTACTGGCAGTTATAAAGTCCAAAATAGAAGTACATCCGAAATAAAGATGGCGAAATGTTTCTTGTTTTTATCTGTTATATCCATATTGGTAAGGATTAGTTCTACCCTTACGGAAAAAGATCTTTTTCCATCCAAAAAGCAGCTTGATTGGTATGCAGCTACGTTCAAAGTTGATAAACCAATAGAATACCCTCTGGGTGATATCGTATTACGTGTAAGTTTTTAACTTTATTGACTGAATTACTTTATGTGTCAGTTTTGGATATAATTGTTCAGCAGTTTCGAGGAAAATAATTGCCGCAGAACAAGCGATTCGTTACATTTTAACGGCATTGAAACTACACTATTTCATGCGCAATTCAATGTAGAATGCGACAGGCTAACATCTATTTTCATAATATCTTGCACTCCAGAGATATAAACACTGTAATGGAACATAGAAAGTTATCATAGGTTCAATGGCGATATTCTTCGGCTTATCAACGTTTTTCTTTATAAATAAATAGATAAATCTTCAGATTCGATTTTTCGACAAATGATATATTTAATTTGTATGTTATACATTTATTTACACATATCAGACTTCGCGGTCAAACGTTGATAAATATCAGAAATTGCATCCATACATCCTCGTTCTCGTGCAAAACTTTATCTTTTCAAATTCGTGTCAAAACAGTCATGCGGATTCCAATATTCTATGATGTAATTTCTAAGTATTTGTACAGGTGTATCTCTATTTGAATTTACGAAATTTTGAATACATGAATAACTCTTTATAAATATTAATTGCTTCTCTCCTCTAAGATATATAACTCATTGAGCGCAGACAGAATGTTAGGGTAATTTCCTTAATATCGATCTTAGATTAATTCCAAAGTAAAAAGCACTGGATAAGTAGAGATATATAGCGTTCGTATGATTTACGTACTCAATTTACGTACTACGTAATAGAGGGCCAGATCGTGTGCTTTATAAACTCACTGTTAATGAAAATTCTCATTTACATGTGCTTACTGCTGATTGTATAAGAGGCAAAATTGCAAATTTATCAAAACATGTTCCACAAGTAATTGAAACTATCAAAAGATATGAAGAGTAGCTAAAACGCACGTTTTGATTATTTTTTTACGCTTTACTACGAGGGTCGGATATATAATTTTTCCATATGTAGTCTCATACATATCGTTTCATATGATTATCTACTCGTTAAAAATATTATTTTATTCCACCCGACCTTTGTTGATGGATATTACTCATTATTCCAATACATTATTTTAATACATTTTCCCTAGTATACGAGTATTTACCCAAGATAGAACGGTTTTGTATTTTTATGTAAACATAGCACAAACACCAGTAACCTCTTTTTATTTATAAGAAAAGTTTTATAATTACATTTTGTTCTTAGAAATAAAAGCTCCGTTTGCGTAGATTCCCACTCTGTAGGCAAGCCTACATGTGAGTTACAAAAAGTAAGCTTATTGAGACATACTCGAAATTATCTTGAAAAGTTAACCAGGAATAACTTGGAGAGACATCAATTTTGCTCTAGCTTAAAAGCTCAACTCGCTATTAGGTTATATACGGCAGTTATTTAATTCTTAGTATCGTAAGACCTATTTTACATTGAGAAAAAGTTTAACTTTATAAATATACATATCCTCGTCGCAAATGGATAATAAATAACCAAACAAGCGTAATTTTTTCATGATTTAAATGTTCGGTAAGTAGATAATGTTAAATTGCATGTAGGCTTAAACCTACTTCGCCTACCCATGGATCCGACCCAGACTACTGGCAATTACATGGAAGGACGCATGAATCAATCGCTGTGAGTCGTCCACACAGATAAACAAGCAAAAAATGACACGTACATGTACATGGAAAAGGCTAATAAACACGAATGGAGCCTAAAACAGCACAAGTTCCAAATATTTTTCCCTTAGTTGTTACTTTTAACAATTATTATCGTCAATAATATATAATATATTTGCATATGTTTGCAAATATATTCTAGATGAAAATACGTAAGAATTAGTATAACTGTGAAAACACGGAAAGCGATACGAAAACCTGAAGAGATCCTGTCTATTATAGAAACAACCGAGTTGATTATAAAAGCTATCATTTTAGATAATGAGCTTGTTAATATATTAATATACCTTCTTTTTTTAATACAATTGTTTATCTTTTCCCCACAGACCTGATAAATTCCCAAAAGTCGACAAAATATTATGTAAACAAATATCCGAGCTTGTTAATCGGTAATACAAAAATATTCATGGTACGGATAACGGTAATTTTTGTTTGAAAGATAGTATAATTTCAGCAGTGTGAAACATAATAGTTTGTCATGATAACAAGATGCCAGCAGCAGAAGATCTAACGCTAGCGACGCTCCCATTGCTTTGAAAATATGTCATTTTGAATGAGATGCATGTTTCCCTTTTTCATTAAATGTTAACGTGCTCCGTCCCTGAAACCTGGCGTGTACAATTTAAAAAGGATGCTCTGCAGTCGTGATATTCTCAAATGTTTTTATTACACGTTTACTCGAGCATCGCACAGGTTGTATTACGTTACACGTATAGATAGAAATATTCTAAAGAACTTGAAAACATATTATTCATTTCTCCGAAGAAATTTTGAAGTGATTTCTAAATGTCTAGTAAGAATAATTGAAAAACATGCAGCGTATTAAGTTCATGTAGAATTGAACTAATAATAAGAAAGTTCCGCATTCGATTCTCAGAAAGATGATTAAAATTGTGAATTTCCGTTTTTGTGTTGACTAAGGAATTTTAATTAACGAATTATGATTAAACCTTTTTGAGCTGTTCTAAGAAAATAGGTGTTCTTATGTACGTTTTTGGAGCAAGCCAAGATAAGAGTTGAAGTTTCCTTAAGGTCCCGGTACACTATAAACAATGTTTATATAAACATGTTTATATAAATATGTTTATAAATATTATACATAAATATATGATATTTATAAAAAATGTTCATAAAAGCGGCTGTGTTAGTAATTGCTGTAGAGAATCAATAATTGAAGAGACAAATAAGAAAACTAAACGATGATGTCCCTTGATTTTTTATAACAATCTCTTAACGTTAAACAAAACCTTCACTTTTACTATTTTAACTACGACTCGCTATGATTACGGCTTCGTTTTCTTGTCGTATCAATCAAAAAGGAAAAACGCTGCAGACGAGGTTGAATAGTATGCCGTATTTTCTGACAACATTAAATTAAAACCAATAGTGCACCACTCCTAATACTGAAACTTTCCTCCTCTTTCTTTTCTGTATGATTAGTCCGATATGCTATCCTTTTGTCTGGAGGTGATTGACGTCAATGCGTCTACAAATGTATATAGATTTAAGTCGATACGGAAGCCATAACGTTTTTTGAAATCAAACTGATTTGATTTTTAAAATGTTTATAAGCAGGTCGTAGTTTGTCTACTATTCGACACATTTATAAGTCGTTTAGAATGGTGATTATAGAGATCGTACACTAGACATATTTATATAAACTTTTATTTATCGTGTACCAGGGCTCTTGTTGTAGTTGTTTATTCTAGAACTGACCAATTTTCCAGAAAATAGGATTTTTCTTCTTAAGGCTGGCTTAACGTTTCTTTAACTTTTCTATAAAATAAAAATTTGCTGTAGAAGGAGGATCCATTCAACATGTATTATGTCACTTGTTGGCATAACATTTTAGAGCTTCAGATTTATACCAAACGATTGGTATAATGTTTTTCTTCTCCAAACATTTTCTATTTTGATTGCGATTAAATAACCTGTAAACACAAGTGCCGTGGATTCATTCTGAACGATATCAAGTTCATGTTTAAAAAAAATATGCCACCTGGCGTTGGAAAATAATTTAATTAATAAGTATGTATACTTTGTTTAAAGGTTTAAAATCGCGTTTTTTTTACAAGGTATGTCCCTGTGTTAATGCACAAATATAATATCATTATGTCTTTTTTTTTGTCTTTTTTTTTTTTCCTTTTTTTTTTTCCAAAAGTTGAAAATTTGAAAAGTTTCAGCAGTTTCGAGGCAACGGATGGCTGCAAACGCCATCAAAACTAATCTATTAGTCAGATAATTTCATATAAATTGCATATTTTTCGTTCGCAAGATATAACGGCTGTATGTAACGGAACGGGTAAAAAAGACACGTAAACGCGTCTTTCGGCGACTAAGGTTTAAAGAAAGAAATTTTATCCTTAGAAGAGCTCATTTTTTCAGGAGATGAAAACTTGGTCCTTCGAAAAGCTCTTTCTTGCCAGGAGGAGCAAATCCATCACTTCTGGCCGAAATTCAAAGTTTCATTATTTATTATACATTTCCATCCAAAGATTAGCAGTTTTTGTTTTCTCTCTCTCCCTGCTTTTAAAAGGGTCTCTAATCATTTACTCATTAAAACATCGGCAATAATCATTAACGCCGTCTTTCACATCTTTCACACAAAAGTAAACAATAAAGTAAGTGTCTACTGTGAAGTGTATTATATGAGTCGATATAACTGTCAGAGAACAGGCCGAATGTGGATTCCCACTTAACATATTTATTCGCGGAACAGAACGTAAGTACTTGCTTTGTTTTGCTCAGGTAAAGATTTTTCTTTCTGCCACGGAACACTGGCAGTTCAACTTGGTTGAACATTTGCAAACAGTTCCAATATAAAAAGTTATTAATAACCAATCAGATTTGTTTATTACTCGTGGTCTGGACATGGATACGAAACAAGCTTTTATAAATAAAAACATGGAGGGTCAAGAAATTCTTGAAGATGAATATGCATGGACTGAAAATTATAAAAATCAAGAACACTTGGTGGTAGCACAAATTCAAGCTCAGTTATCGATATGCAGCTCACATTCTCTCGACACAAAGCAGTCGTTCATCATTTACTTTGCCACCATCCTCTACTGTTGTTTTTTCTCTAACAGTAGAAGAGATGCGGTAATTGTTGATAACAATGATACCTCAGCATACTTAATCGAAGAAGTAAGAAATGTCCCATATTTGTGGAACGTGACCTGTAGACGTTTTAAGGAAAATCCTGAGACGTATGAAGCATGGAGAAGAATTGTTGCTAAATTTAGATAGTAATTTATTTACATTTTCTTGTTGTGAAAATATTATTTACCTAGCTAACATAAATAAATATTTCTTCATGAATTATCTGAAACTTTTCTAAAATATTTTTGAATATAATTTTTTAACATACTAACTTAATTGTGTTTCAAATGCTAGATTTACAATTGTTCTTAGTATTTTGCACTTGCACTTTCATATGATGTTTATACTTGTGAAACTTGTTTCCATGTAAGTAAGTGGTGGCAAAAGAATGGAGGAGGGCTAAAAAAACAATATTTTTTGGATGAAGGAGGTGTGGCTTGAGAATTTATCTCTAGAATTGTGTTTGTTTGCTTTCTAGGGCCTTTCTTTTAGCCAAGTAAAGAATTTATCTCTAGAATTGTGTTTGTTTGCATTTTAGGGGAAGTATTGACTTGTAGAGGTGTTATGTGTATGTTCTTTTTTAATGCTTTGATGGTGGAGGAGGGGGAGGGGGAGGACAATGTTCACAAATGTTTAAGAGCCGAGAGCAATGTTTACGATCAGGAGCAGCACCAAAGAAAGACATTACCAACGTGTGCATTTTAAAGAGTTATCTTTATTACTGATGTAGTAGCGAATCGTAGTACAGAAAGCAATATTACTTATGATTTATTTACGTCGATTTCATAAACATTGTTGAATTCACGGAACAATTATTTTTGTCAACAGTTATCAGAATCATCTGATAAGAAATTCAAATACTGACAGCCAAGCAGTTTAAGGCATAAAAAAACAAAAAGAAGTTCTGAAATTGATATTCTGATTAAATAATTTGGAGAAAGTAAGATAGAACCATTTATGGAGAAGGATTCTGATACATTGTTTTGTTTGAGCCTTGTACAATCGTTTAAGGAGATAACATCACAGCAAAACATTTAGCCAGAGGTAAAGTCCTCCAGATATTCTGTGAAATGGAAAGTGAATTAATTACACACAGATAGTTATTATATACTAATAAAGAAGATGTATACATTTGAGACATTGATATTTGTAAGTTTATTCTTGGTAATTAAGGACTCTCCTAAGGCTTTTTGATAATGTTAGCAAAGTTTAGCTGCTTTATGGTGGGTACGTTTTTAGAGATCTACAGTAGAGTGATTTCTTGTTAATATCCATTGATAATTGGTAAGTGGCGCACATAGAATAGTAGTTACCTACATATTAATAAAAATAGATTATTTCTTTACATCGCTTCAAAATATGATGAAATGATGATAAGGAATATGGGTGGCGGTAAAACATTTACCTTATTCTGGTTGGGATTTTGGTGACCTAGCTATGACTGGGGGATACCCTACCCATAACTTCCTAACCGTTAATGCTTTCTTAATGAAACTTTGGTACAGATAATCGCTATAACATATAAATTAAAATAGCAAGCAATATGGCGATTTAGTGACGTGATATATTGTTGAAGTCAATAGAATATGTAAACGTTTAATGTAATAGTTAAGAAGAAATTATATTATTCGTTTGCTCATAATATAGACTAGAATTTATCTTCTCTTCTTCTATCTACTCTAGAGTACTTTAGAAACATTTCTTAGTCATTATTTGTTTCCAGTACCATACAACAGCCAACATTGTTAAAATTATTGAAACATTTCATTAAAATGGTTGTACTAAACTTGAATATTGAAAGGAAGAAAGTAAAACTAGCGGACTTTATTTTCACATATGTCATAATGAAGCGCGTAAATGATCAAAATATATTCATATATGTCATAATGAAGCGCGTAAATGATCAAAATATAATGGAGTGTCAAAATGTCAAAATTACATTTTGATGTTTGGACATTATTGGCTGTGACCGGGGTGTGGCGTTATAGGGATGTAGGTTGGGCGCAAGAGGGCACACAAGCTCATCTAATATCACTTTGCTACTAAGTTATTATCTTCTTTGTTTAATACGCCAAATGTTTATCAAAAACAGTTGTTTAGATTTTCTTACAATGAAAGGGGTGGCAGACTACCTGTTAATATTTTAGAAATCTTTTAACCTACTCTTGAGCTATGAAAGGTTTTGTGGCAAATGCAGCCCTCTACCAGATGTCATCGTATTAAAATTGAGGTGTATGTCATCCTTCCCCCTCCCCTATTTGGAGTAAGATCATGCAAAAAAAGTTATAAAATATTGACAGGTATTGCCCTTTCGTTGCCTTAAAATGCCTCCAACTGAAAACAAAGAGCTCGTTAGTTGCAGAGCCACTTTTTAAATAAGAGCATTCCTCTTGCTTGATCTCTGTAATATTAAGGTAAATTTTAAATATTTTACGTAACCTGCATCAACAAAGCTACAATCCAGGAGCAATTTTTTTTTTTTTAAATGGCAATTTCACGCTGTTGCTTGATATAATAAGAGGATTATGTTTTGCGTTGAACAAAACCTCGTGTTGCACTCATACTTCTACAAATCAAGACACTTCCTTCCCTGAGGTAAGTTGCATGAGTTTTTGTTGTTGCTCTCTTCATTGTGTTTTTCACTTTCTACACTGTCAGCTATTCGTGCATTTTCTTCTTCCTCAATTTGATTTGTTATTGATTCAGCATTTTCAATTCTGTGAAACAAGGAAAAACAATATAAGAGAGGCGGGAAAACGAACGATAAAACAATTTTAATAATCCCATCTTCGTTTTCAGGGTTGCTTTTCTCAATATCAAACTTGGATTATTTTGAACGCACGCGAGCACAGAAAATAGCTTCTAAAGTTAAATTTCGGTTAGATAAAAAGAACCTTAAGTTTTAGTGACTGATGCGAAAGGTGATTTGCAAGAATCACAGCCTTAATATCAAGACCTTCAACGTATTTCAGGATATAAATTAAAAAAATAACTGAGTGAATATAATTAATTCAGTTGTTCAATAAACCCTTATGCTAAACCTTAAGATTTAAATTTAAAATTGTTAACTAAAAGCCATTAATAACATCAAAAATGGAGAAAGATGCCCTTGGCGACATTACGATAAATATACCAATGGTGTTTTATTTAAATTTGCTTACATTTATTCTGGAATGTTTTTGCTTTATTAACAATAGAGAAGAAAAACATCTTCTTATCAATTGATTAAACGATTTTGTATTGAGACATAATATTTAATATATGCGTAAGTTAATTAATGTTAAATGTTTTTGTATGTGCATCGCAGATAAACTCCGAGGAGGAGTTAGTGCATACTACAGAGGAAACGAACCTATTTTGTAAGGACCTTCCTTTAGCTAGTACGTTTTGTAAGAAGCGCTATTGATATCAGCTAACTCAAAAGAGTCAAAACTAACCTTCTTAGGTTTCAAGTTTTGAAATCAACACATAAACTATAAAATATACTGTTACAGGTCGTTGTAAAGCTTTACCCTATTAGTACTGGGCTTTTGGGGTTCTTTAATACAGGGGGAATTACGCCCGCTCCATAACTCTTGACTCGTATATACTAGGAACTTTAAATTTGGCACAGTTGTTAACTATTATGATAAATATAAAATATATTTGATGACGTCATCACAAAATACACGACGTCACAAATCAATAATTGCAATAAATAATTGCAGTGACCTAAGAAAAATATTTGAAATTATTGCAACTAAGAAACACAATTAAGGAACTGCTGACCTGAAAAAAAATGTCAATATTTTAAATGTCCAGAAGACTTTTAATGTTTAAAAGAAAATCATAAAAGTTATCAGAAATATTTGTTTCATATAGATTTAATTTAATGTGGTATATAATCTAATGGGTGGTTCAAAATGATCTGTTACAATGCAAGCCTTATAGCAGCAATGACAACAAAATCTGGCAAATATTTAACAAATAAATAAATATTAATAGTCAGAATGTTTCTGCTTTATTCCAAATTAATCCCTATATCTGTGACATTTGGATAAGCAATAGTCTCAAAAACCCTATACTTAATGGATGCATTTCGAAGGTTAACGATATGAAGACAATAATCAAAAGTTTAACGAGTTGAAAGCTGCATACAATTGGGAAGAAAATATAAATTATTTTCAAAGGTATTTTAGCATTTACAACACAAAGTAATATGTAAAGGAAGTTCAAGCTCTTCCACACAAGGTAAATAAACAAAAGTAACATTCTATCTACAATGGAATGAAGTACAATTATGCGGAGGAGTGCTTTGATATTTTTCAGTGATTCTGTAAAACCAGTTTATTGAACTTCTTTTGTCTTAACTACTTGTCAATGGCTTAAGTTCATACGACCACCGTACATTAATCGAATAAACATTTCTAATGAGTAAGGCAGAAAAGTTACTAAAGTAAGAACTCAATTGGTGTGTATGTTAATTATGGTCAAAAGTAAGAAAGAGTATACGTGGGAGAGTAGATTAATATCTGAAGTAAGAACAATTAAACTAATCAACATTAAATTCCACATGAAGTACTTATAATTATGATAAAAATTGAGAAAAGTATCTATGTGGGAGAGCAAAATAATATCTGAACCAAAGAGTCCCGCAGAATTCAACGTGACTTTATCTTAAAATGGTTCGTACCAAATTCCGTATTACATAACTAAAAAAATAGATATACGATGGAGAGCAGAATATTTTTTAGTGCTTCTTGTATAAGCTCCCATCAATATCGGTGTCCCGGGTTCCAGGTTCTGGGTTAGAGTTCCTGGGTGGAGAGTCAATAAAATAAATATCAGGTCGGTGGTCA
>JANTOQ010206033.1:0-14041 GCA_027564595.1 Bythotiara depressa | reverse complement strand
GTTGGATTGAATTAGTTTTTATAAACTATGTAAACCTCCAACTTTAAATAAAGAATAAATAAATAAATAAATAAATAAATAAATATTCGTTTATCAGGTTTACTGATAAATGTTCGATTCTTAGATAAACATTAATTAATTAAAAGAAAAACAAAGAAACGTTATTTGGACAAAACATATCGGCAAAAAAAAATCTTCATTTTTGAATGACGTCACGCAAATATATTTCGGGAAAGGACAATTCATTTATGATATTGAAAACGCTAAGCAAATGTGGTAATTGTTCAACTCACATTGCAAATAAATAATTCAGATAGCTATCACGATCTTTCTTATTGTCGTAGTTATTTTCCTATTGCGCTTTACATGCTTTCTATAGAAGTTCATTTTTCAAAAGAGATTATTTTCAAAATGTTTTTCTGCATGTTCATTTAAAAAATATATCATAAATACAATTTGTCTGCCTTTTCTTAAAGCGAATTGCAGTTTTATTCCTCGACCAACAAGAACTGCAAGTTCAGTAGCATTGTATTGTCGAATTCTTTTAATTCTCTCTAAAGTTAAACAACAACTTTCACGTAATTAGAAGGGGGTCAGGAAATTGAATAGATCTTAGATGTAATTATAAATCAATTTGAAATTCTATTTGAAGTTTAAATTATTAGTAGCGGACAATGTATGTCTATAAGTTATTTCCACTTATTTTTTGCTATCAAACGTCACTAAGTCTTTGATTAGCAAATTTTGTCTCGTTTTCATGCAATAATAGATAGCCTTTTATAATATTATACAAATGCTAGTAACAGTTAAACATTAAAGGCTTCTCCTCTGCCATTGGTTTAGTTTTTGATTAGGAATCAGAATATATACAATTAATATATATATGTAATCTGATTTATATAAACATAAACGGAAATTGTTTTTTAGATGATCATATAATGTTGTTGCGCAATAAGTAATGAGCAGGGGCGTATTCAGAGGTAGTCAAAGATAAAAATCAGAACATAAAATAATATGCAGGTATGTAAACTATGTTGGAGGTGTGTGCTGTAAGCAACCAAGATAAGAGTTTTTTTACTTATATTCAAATTCAGCTAACATAACAGCAAAACTAAATTTGTTTAGTTTCCTTTCTTGTTCTGAACTTCTTGAAAGCATAGAAGAAGACTTATAGCTAGCTATCTATAAATATCAGTTCGGAAATTTTACATTCCAACATCACAACGGGGTACGTAGCAGTTGATGCTTTTGGAGTAAGATATTTGCTTTATATCTGTTTGTTGTTGTACATGCTATCAATACTTATACCAATAATATTTCTCCTTGTATGTAGCTAAGCTAGCTAGCTTAAATAAAAAGAGCTCTTTCTCTAGAGTGAAGTTTTTGTTATATAATCAAAGCCTAGCCAGCCCAGTAGTATATATATATATATATATATTTCAGATGTACTGAGATTGAAATCCTGGTTGTATTTAAAACTACCACCTTAGTCTGGTAGCCGCAACAGCACCACTTGACTCAAGTTGAGTGGAAAGCCTAGCTTCTGTAACCACAGCTTTTAATGGAGCAGCTCTCAGCTGGAGAGACAATGCCGCTGGGATATACAACAAGCACTTTGCTTGACTCGTAGATAGATTTTGCGGCAACTAACTCGGTTTGTTTTGATCACGTTTTGATCACGTTTGTTTTGATCACGTGACATGTGCTTAGGCCCAAAGATGTAGTGAAGAGACTTGAATTATGATGTTTTTCTTGGTTAAAAAATAGCCGGTCTACAAGACTCGCATAACTATTGAAGAGAGTCTTTGTTTCGCAATCAAATTTTATCTTTAGCAACTATTCCTTCTTGCAACTTAAAAAATCTCCAGATTTTGCTCGTTCGTCATTAAGCTGCCACATTGTTTTTCCTGGCAGCTAGTAGGCCAATTTGGGTGGTCTTTGACCCGTTCCATATAAAAAACGTAAACAAAACATTTGCCTATTAGATCATGGGAATAATTGACAGGTTATATGCCTTGGAGGATAGCCATGTACAAAATGTACCCACTATTACGATTAGCCCAAATTGTCCATCACTGCTCAGTTGATGGTCCTTTTTTATATGAGAAGTGGCATCAGATAAAAGTAGGTAATTCATCAAAGTTTTTAAAACAAAAGTGTGGATAAGTTGTTTTTATTGGCGTACCAAAAAATATGCTAAAAGAAATGAAGTATGTATTCTTAAGTTTTCTTTGCCACACATATTTGATATTTGATAATGGTTTGTCTTCCGATGAAGCAGTAAAAAGCAGTAAAAGCAGAGCCTATGAGCCAGGACAAAACTTACTCATCATTTCCGGGCTTGCTTGCACTGTGTAGTAAATAATTGATTTTAATCCTGATTTTGGTGAGGAAAGAAATAAGCTGTTATTTCTACCAAATTAGAATACCTAGTGGTTTTTTGTTGATCTCCTGTATGGTGGCTAGGTTGACACTATGTATGTAACAAAACTGTAAGCTGAAAAAAGAAGTTCTAATTTGTAGCTCTTCGTTTATTACTTGAACTGTGTTGCTACCTATTGTTGTATCTCAAATGTGTGCCAAAGTTACTAAACAGGAAGCTAACAACAAAGTAGGGTGAATTAGTAAATTCTAGGACCAACTATCAGCAAATGGTCTGGTGCGTGACTGGATAATTACTTTCTTCATAAAATAGAAATATTTTAACCCTTTAATGCGTAAGCATGTAATACACAAGCACACCTCCTGACTATATTAAACTTCCTGTTTATAACCTGTATAATTTTATGAGGAACTAGGGTGTCTGATCAACTTTTATCAAATTTATTTAACATTATATTTCCAATAATTAACACCCTGGAATAAGCAAAATAGCAACGAAATGACCAATGATATGATTCCTTTCCGGGGGAAAGGGTTAAAGGGTTAAAAGTATTATGGTATTTGTCCACCGTCATGTTGTCTATGTTTTCCTAGGCATGCTGATGAGCCCTGATATTGGACGAAACAGTCTAGAGATGTATTACGTAGATGCTGAAAGTAAATTTAAACCTTTCTTTTTAGTTAATCAATAGAATGAAAACAGCAGAAAGACAAGGCAGAATTCATAAAAAGTTTATATACTTGGTGATTTAAACTTTACTCTAAACTACAAAGGAAAACATGTCCCAAATGATATAAAAACATATAGGGAATTTTCCTCACTACTCGGTCTGAAACTAATCTTAGACGAACCGACTAGAAGAACACAAAATTCATCAGCTGTAATAGACCATGTCTTAACTAACTCAATGGGAAAGCTTTTTCAAAGTGGTGTTATTATTATAGGCCTTTTAGATCATCAGATGATATACTGTACACGAAAAATCAAGAGGCCAAAATGAAACTGTAAATCATGCATAAAAACTAGATCTCTAAAACACTATAAAAAAGATGCTTTATTAGAAAGATTGGGATCAACTCAGTTTCCAAATTATCTAACATATGAAGACGTTAATAAGGTATATAATGACATCATTAATAAAATAACTAATGTAATTGATAAACTAGCCCCAACAAAGGAAATATGTATAAAAAACAATGCAACTGAATGGATTGATGAGGAGATTATTGATGGAATCACACTACGGGACAAGAGCTTCCGAAAATATAAGAAAACAAGATTACACGAAGACGAGTTAAAGTACAAAAAAACAAGAAACAAATTACAAGAAAAAATAAAGAAAAAGAAAATAAACTTTATTAGAAACAATTAATTAAATGAAAATATAGCTAAACCAAAAGATTCATGGAAATGTTTAAAATCTTTAGGGTTACCATCTACAAATAGTGGACCTCCAAAAATATGTTTTAAAAAAGATGATGGCAATATTTCACATGACCCTAAAACTAATGCTGAAATTTTTAATCATTTTTTGCTAACCTTGTAAAAGACCGAGTCGAAAAACTTCCTATCCGTACAAATAAATTTGGAAAGGAAAGTGTCAAATAATTCTATAGACCTTTAAATCTGGAAAGGAAAAACCTTTCTTTTCAACCTACGACAGTCCAAATAGTTTTAAAATTGATTCAAGAAATAAATCCTGCTAAAGCAATAGGTATTGATAATATATCAGGAAAATTTCTTAAAGATGGTGCTACAATTTTAGCAGAACCAATCACACAACTTTGTAATTTATCAATGTGTTTAGCCTCGTTCCCAGATAACTGCAAAACTGCAAAATTCAAGCCATTATATAAAAAACAATCAAGTTTAGAAGCTAAAAGTTATAGACCAATATCACTTCTTCCTTTGGTATCTAAAATATAATAAAATATAATATAAAATCAAACCCAAGAGTACCTTGATAAAAATAATATATTATACAGATATCAATCTGAGTTTAGAGCCAAACATTCTATAGATACATGTCTTTTGTTATTAAATGATAAAATTATAAATGGATTTGATGAAGGAAAACTCACTGGCATGATTATCATAGATTTGCAATTGTATTGATACAATAGACCATGACATACTCTTAATGAAATCAGAATGTCTAGGGTTTAGTGAATCAACAATTGCATGGTATAAATCATACTTAGAAAATAGGAAATTTCTCATTAATATTGAAAAATAATACTCAAGTAAGGGAGACAGTTTATGTGGTGTCCCACAAGGCTCCAAACTAGGAGCTCTAATATTTCTCTTTTATATAAACGATATGTCACAATCTGTAAACTGTGACCTTCTTCTTTATGCTGGTGATTCTTATCTGATCTTCACTGATAGGGATTTAAAGAAAATAGAGAATACTATTAATATAAATTTTAATTCTTTGTGTGATTGGTTTGTAGAAAACAAATTAAGTATTCATTTTGGTGAAGATAAAACTAAATGAATAGTTTTTGGAACGAAAAAGCTGTTAGAAACATTGGATGAGTTAGACATAAGGCGCGGGAATGTTAAAATTAAACAATATACAGGTGTAACATATCTCCGGTGTATACTAGATGACTGCCTCTCTGGTGAACCCATGGCTTCTAAAGTATTAGGTAAAATAAATAGTTGATTGACATTTCTTTACAAAAAACGATCATGTTTACATTTCAATATGCGCATAACTTTGCAATACTCTCATTCAACCACATCTTGATTATGCATGCTCAGCATGGCATCCGCATTAAAAAAAGGCTTTCTAAAAAGATGCAAACAGCTAAAAACAAATGTATCCGTTTTTGTTTAAATTTGGAAAATAGAACCCACATCGGTGTAAATTAATTTAGAAACATAAATTGGCTTCCTACAGCAGAAAGATTTAATCAATGTGTTTGTGTGAGTGCATATAAATTTTGCGAAGACCTATCACCAGCATATATGTCTGAGGGATACACTTTTCAAAATAGCTCACATTCTACTCGGAGAATGGGACAAAGGCTTAATCAATCCCACTAGAATATTGGAAAGTGGGCATGAAACACTTTCCTATATTGGCCCAAGAATGTGGAATGGTCTGAACGTAAATTAGTGAACAATTCGAATACATTCAAGCATAATATTAAAGATGCATTCTTTAAAGTCTTACAAGAAAAGGAGGATGATAACTATATTTATTATTAACACAAACTTAAATCATCTAGATTACACTTTTAATTTTGTTTTGTTTTTGTTTATCAATAACCACATATGGGGAATACCACGGAAACAGGGTTGTATTGACCCTTTGGTATTCCTTACGATTTTTTTATGTAGCAAATAAATTTACTTACTGACTTACACTTGTAGTGTATCATTAGTAGCTCATGGTTGTTACCAAATCATAAAATGTACAAGATATGAATAACGTGTTAATACACATATGGCTGCACTTCAGATGTTCTTAATGTTTACTTATGACCATTAAGGTTCTTTGGCTGTTTATAATATAGAAAATGATCGTAGTTTTTTGGGTAAATCTTAGAACATGCAAATTTCTGAATCAATTTTTGTAACTTAAGTTAGTGACAAATAAATGGATTCCTGAAATGTTGAACAGTTTTGTTCAAATGTAGGTTGTTCATTTATATTACCCTTATGTTACAATTTTATCTCTAAACTTAACCCTAGTTCTCAAGAAAAAATAAATATTTACATAAAGGCCCCTTTAAATATTGCGAATTTTCTATCTTTTACTAAATTTGCCCTCACAAAAACATTTAAAAGGGGTCATTTGTAAAATTAAATAATTTCGAATTTTTTTGGAAAAAGGCATTTACGAAAATAAATCCAAAATAAACATTTGTGGTGAGTCTAAAAAATAAAAATATTAGCTATAGTTAAGTTTACTTTGTAAATTAACTTTCTGGTACAAAATAGAGTAACTACCAAAAAGATACCCATTTTGAAGGGATAACGTAGCCCATTTTTAGCCAATTTATTCCGCTAAATAATGTAATTGATCCCAGTAGTTTTGTATTGTGGCTAGCTACAGTAGATTCCGTATCATATAGCACAGATGTAGAATAAAAATGTTTGCAAACTTTAACCCTATTTTGGTTGGGGTATTTGATGGACGTGAAAAGACCTTTTACGTTTCAGAAATGGTCCAATCACATACACTGGCAACAAAGTTTTTGCTGCAGTCAGCACTTTCCCAGTGACGTCAGCAAAAATCGGTGAAAATTAGCACCTCCACGCAAATTACAATTCAAAGTGAACCAATAATGGCAAAAAAGTGGTTGACCCACCAAATTATAGGTATTGCAAATGCCCTTTCAGGAAAACTAAATTTGGTTTACCCATACACGTCCATTCAGCATGCGCAGCTTAATCGCAGTTTGTTTACATAAAATTCAAAATGGTAGATTCGTCGGAAATTTTCGGCTGTTTTCTGCCGATGACATGCCCATTGATTTCATGGTCACACGTTCGTTTAAAAAAAGATATACTACCGCTGGCATCTGAATTCGACGACTAACATGTCTTGTTATCAAAGCAACCTCTTTTGGTGGACTGAAAGTAGGCGGAAGGGTTGTTTTTTGCTGTCTGAACTCAGGGAAGAAAAAAGCACTCCTTTTTGCTGCTTTAAAAGCCATACATCACTTTGCCCAAAATTGTGAAGTAATCAGAGGTTTTCAAATCCACAACTGATGTTTTCCTGGAAGAATAAAGTCTGTAGAAGGTGAGAAATGTTATCTCTGTTTTGTCTCCATTTTTTCCTTCAAGAAATTAGGTGTCAAAGTTCATGTTCCTAAGCTACTAAAATTGTTTTTCTGTTTTCCAAGCAACCTTATGTTTTTTTTAAATGAAAGTCATCCGTGGTCACTCTATTTCTTAATACAATAAACGTTTGATACAGAAAGGTTAATAAATAAGTATTTTCTTTAAGCTGTTTCACAGGTAGGTAGTGAGACCGATCTACAGTAAAAACCCGAAAATTTTCGCAATTTTTATTTTTTATTCTTAAATACACTTAAATTCGCTTTTGCTACGGTTTTGAATGGTCGTGATACTGGACGCCTTTTGCTGACGTCAGCAGTTTTTTATGACTTTTTTGTGTTTTTTGTTCAAAAATGATAAGTGACGTCACGTGACGTCATCAAGACGGATTTTGACAACAACATGAGAAAATGTTTACCCTCATATACTTGATTTCCGGTGCAAATATGAAGGGAATTGCTTTATTTCTGAAGAAGTTATGAACATTGACGTATTTTTCAGCTTGAATATGGAGTATATAGGAGAAGTTGTATTTTTCCTCCAATGATCAATATTCGAACAAGCATAACTTCGGAACAAATTATCGTAGAGTCATGATTGACCCCTCTATGGAAAGCCGCCTTGAACTGCATATAATAATATATAATAAATATATATTTAAAGTGGCTAGGTCCAGAAAAATATATAGTACATAGCCATGGAATTATTTCCGCCACGTTGACTTAGTGCTTTTGAAATAACAATCGAATCATCAATTCATGAATCGTTAAATAACTACGCCCCCCCCCACCCCTCCCCCACAAGAAATCTTCTGAAGTCTACAGGTCGTGCAAAGGAAATGCATATATATATATAAAACAAAAGTCACAGTTCTCTTTAAACAATATTATTTCGGCTTCATCGTGGTAAAATGAGTTACAGATACGACACAATAAATAAAATACAATAAATAAAATTTCCTATAGTATAAAATTGACACGTAGAATAAAACTCCTTCTTGCAGTGCGTGTGAGTGTATGTATATGCTTTTGTGTTGTTGAACAGTTAACTATTACATATATTTACAATAAATTATATTAATTCTATACAAAGTTTATAAATACTATACTACAGTATAAAACGATATAATGTTTGATATATATACAATAATACAGTAAAAAGTAGGAGGATGTTATTTTCCTCGTTGCTAGCATCCTATAGGTGTGCCCATAGTTCAACCCGTTTCTGAAGTTGATAAAGATATTCTGGAACCTTGGTTATGGTCTCCCACTTATATACATCTGGGATGGGTGGCAGATGGGAAAATATAATTAGTTATTTGTTTTGTAGTTTTTGCACAGCCAACCTCGTCGACAGATCTCCTTATTGACACAAGTTTACATACCTTTCTATATATATATACATTTATTATACTGTAGGTTATTGTAAATCTTTTAACATGTTATGCATTAATTTAATTTTAGTCAAATCATTTGTGGAATTTGTGAAAAAGCTTCTCGGGCAGAAAGACAATGTGGTAACGCTTGTATTAACTAGTTAAAATACCTCGAATTTTGAATCAATGGATAATAGAAGCAATGAAATGAGAACTGATTAATATTAAAGATAAACTTTCTGAAAATTTTAAATGGGAAGTTGTATAGCATAGGATATAGTATATATCAAGTAGTTGTTGATTCCATATTTGTGTTAATTATGTCCGTATATATTTGATCTAATAAGTAGTAATAGAGTTTTAAACCTGTTAATAAATTCTGTTTGTAATTTCCACTGTATCAGTCATAATGTTCCAATTTATACTGAACTCCAAGCCCTTTATAACATGATTTTACAAATAAACTGTATAGCAAAAGGGTCTTGAATTCACTAACTATGAACTGAAAGAATATCATATTACACTTTTCTCCTGTCTCAGAAAGAATAGAACTCCTTCCTTGGGTCAATAGATCCATAGATCCGTAGTTTCTATGTTTTATATTATATTTCCCAACTTCAAATTCACAATGCGAACATTAAAGGAAATTTAAAGTCTTGGACAGTTTGATTGTTTGCAAATTACTTTAGGAGCTAACGTAATAAGTTTTATACTAATCCACGGATCTACGGATCCAACAGTCATACCTCTATGAATGACATGGATCTATCTGAACATGGAGTGTGGATCCGTGATTTTTACAAAGCTTTCACCATTGAATCCGTAGATCCGTAGTTTCTATGTTTTATATTATATTTCGCAACTTCGAACCCACAATTCGAATTTTAAATAAAACTCAAAGTCTTGGACAGATTGATTGTTTGCAATTTACTTTAGAAGCTAACTAACTTAATAAGTTTTAAACTAAATCGCCAGTTAGTCGTGGTCAAACTTACAGTAATTGAAGGTGCTCAAACTTACAATAATTAAAATAATTAATATTTAAAATACACACTTTTTAAAAACACATAAAATTACTTACCAATGTTTCATACCCATAACTCAATAATGGAGAATTCGATTGTTTGTCAATTTATTACTAGGTTTGATTACTTCATACTAAACCACAGACATACGGATCCTACAGTCAAACAGTTTCACATTTAGGGCCTATATACAAATATATTAATATCGCTTTTTAAACACGTTTATGTTAGGTGATGTAAATTGCATACTTACTTACATCACGAATTCCTGTTTTTTTATTCTAGGTGGAAGTGTTGTTGTTTCACGAAAACATCAAGATGTCGTAACTGTAAATAACAGAAGTCCCTTTTATATTGTGACAAATGACTTTCCAGATTTTGGAAACGACCAGGGGAATGTTTTGCGTCGTTTAAAGATTTTTAAATCTAAATCTCTACCAACATGGATGCAAAGGCACAGAGTGATGGAGTATTACAAATCACACACTATTCATTACATTGCATGAATAGCCGATCAGATTAATACCCATATAGATTTAGAAGATCCTGAAGAACGATTTTATGACACCAAACTGAAGTAGAAAATGATCACTGTGCGTTGCTGACGAAAGAAATGGAATTGTTAGAGACCTCAAGTTTGGATTCGAGAGAAGCGATTGTCAGGGACTCTTTTGGCAGGTCAAACATAACAAGTCACCAGGTTAATCTTCTTTGTAATTTTATTGTATAATGTTAGGAAATGATTGTTTGTAAAATATATGCTCTTTTTGTGTAGTTTTAAAAGATCCCAATATGTATATGTATGATGTGTCAATATGACGGTACTATGCTGCTAACGTTTACAATGTTTTCTTATTTAGTCTTTCGCGTATGCATGGGACCAATTATTCAATCGACCGGTTTAGCAACTGAAAAAGGTAAATACTTTCATTCAAGCTTAAACTGGTATTTACATAAATGATATATGATTTATTATCTTGAAGTGTTTAATATTGATTTTAGGAATCCCAATATTGCCTTCCGGATTGTTTGCTAACGTTTTGTTTCCTTGTTTCCTTCATAGAACTAAATGTCACCATTCATGAGCATACCTCAATGACCGTCACAAGAGGTAAAATACCAATGGCGTCACAAGAGGTAAAATACCAATAGCTAACTGTCAAACGATTACAGCTAAATATTATTTATTATTTTAATTAATTTTGGTTAACTATGTTGCATTTCTTATAATCCTTCCTCTGTTATTACCAGGTCCTGTAGTAGTACGAAACGAAAGTGAGTCAGAAACAAGCAAGAAAGATGAAGAAACCGAAGCCGAAGTATACATTGTTTCAATTAACTCGTCAGAAACCGAGGTATACATTGCTTCAATTAACTCGTCAGAAGCCGAAGTATACATTGCTTCAATTAACTCGTAAGAAGCCGAAAGTATACATTGCTTCAATTAACTCATCAGAAGTTAACAAACGCATCCGGAAAATTGTCGTGGATACAGAAGCTGGAGCTGGCAGTTCATCAATAATGAAAATTAACTGTGATGGTACGGTTTTTTAAACACATTTGCTAATGTATTTTGCTTATTTATTTATTGCTGTCGTTAAGTTTCATTTTAAGTTTACCTATAGAATAAATGAAATACCAAACATAAGGTAATTAGTTTCTCACATTGGTATTATTAGGTGCTACACCATTATACATTATACATGATATAACTTCCAGTGGCGAGAAATCACCTGGTGTATGTGGCATGTTCATTCCAAAGAAGGAAAAAAGGACAAACAACTTCTTACTGACTGTCAGCTCATCCCACATAGACAAGAAGCCGAGTCGGTAGAGGAAGAGGAAGGTCTTCTAAAGTCTAGTAAGGATGACGAAAGCATAACCTCAGAAGACCTGGAAGATTTGGATAGCGAAGACAACCTAAACCTCTCCAGTGAAGAGAGCGGGTGCAGTGTTTCACTAGACTGTTCGCCTCTAACCAACTTACTACCTTCAATGCACAAATTTACAAAGGAAAGTGACATGCGCACCGGAAAATATTTAAGAGAGGTAATGCGGTTTCTTAAGACCAACTTCGAAACAGATAAATTATCATTTGTGCATTACTCCTCGTTTCAACAAAAATTTGACCGATGTAACGGAAAATATTATAAAAAGTCAGATCCAGCGTACGATGGGTGGATGATGGTTGATGGGAACAGACGTTTTGGTTTCCCACTGAAACGCTTTTGTAAGCTATTTCCAGAGGCTAAGGACATAATTCAAGGAATTAGGTCCACTATTGGTATTAAAGGCTATAAGCATTTTTGATTATGAGCTTAATAACAAATGTATATTCAGTTAGTATTTAAGAGTTTTTGTAATATTTTGAGATACATGGAATAATACGTATCAAAACGTTCACTTTGAAATAGAATAATTTTACCAAAATTATCAACTCAAAGGATAGGGTGAAGCATAAACATGTTGTATTGATTTGATAACGGTTACACAAGAAAGTAAAGAGATTATTTATATGTGAAATAGTTTTTCTTCAATTTATTTACACTCATTTACATATATACCCAGTAGAAACTTATCCGTGTTTATAAACTTTTGTGCTCGTGTTCTGCGTAGCTTAGGAGGGTCACCACGTACGCTCCGTATAGTGCTTGTTTGCTTAATTACTTCGTTTTCATCTTCTCGTTTTAATGAAACAGTGACAGTGATAGGCAAACGTTTTGCATGAAGTAAGAATGATTAACATCGCATATGATAGAAGAGGTAACTGGCAAACTCTATGATGGTCGTCTCCATGTAACCATGTCTTTTGCAACAATCACAACAGAGGTCATATTTGTCTGTTATCAACGTACGTGAGTAAGTATATTAAAGACTGAAGCTATGCAGGTTAAGCTGTATATACAAATACGAAATAATTTAATATGCCCACAGGTAATATTGGAGATGAGTAACACAAAATACAGATCTAAACAGAAACACGGGTTTATTAATTTATTTATATATATTAATATAAGACATGCCTGATGCCTTATAGTGTAATTAGCGCAGTAGAGAAAGAACACGTGCGAGTACTGCAAGGCTACTAGGTTTTCTATTTACATCAAAGTTATATTCTTGATCGTTTACAATTGCTTTCTACTGGTCTTTTCCATGCTTTCTTATTCCCTTTCGTAAGTAAATATCTTCTTGGTGTGAAAAAAAGATTTTAATTTTTCGTTTTGGTTTTTTACATGACAGGATACGCTTATATCTTCGGTTTCTGCGTCACTAAAAACTTGAATTGTCAAATTCTTCCTTTTGAATAACCTTTTCTACAGATTGAATTTCTGTTTTAATATTATTAACTTGTTCGTTTTCAACTTTACTTTCTATATTGTTTGTGGTGTTTACCTGTTTGTCACCTTCTTTCAGTTTTCTAATTAATACTTCAGCCTTAAGGGCAACATCTCGAGAACGAAGTTTCTTGTAATATACATTTGCAACTTGGGAACTGTGCTTTTGGTCATAACTAACAACTGCTTGTTCTTCAGTGGGTTTTTTTTCACTCTCTGTTTCAATTACTTGTCTGTACCCCGATGGGTGTATGTATTTTCCAATTGCAGAGTATACTATTCTTCCCATTAGTGAAGAAAGCTGAGAAATTTGATTTCCGTTTCGTAAGAGTAGTAAGTACTTACACTTTGGGGGTAAACTGTGATCTAACATAGTAAATATAGTCTTTTATCATTGACGCTACTTCTGCAGTGAATCTACACGAATCAAAACCATAGATAGAGTTTGTTTTAAAAAGGGTTTGGTCTATAAAACCATCTTCGCGTAGGTTTTCAATTATATATATGGTAAGAAGTTTACATGTCATGGGTCTCGTACCCTTAACTTGTCAAAACAGTAACGATGCTATAAAGACGGTACAAAAGGACAGTTTGTGTGAACGTACAAAACCGCCTTCTTTACAAGCCTTGATAATTGAATCAAATTGGTTTCTGTGATAAGCTAGTTCCTGCAATGTAGCCCAGCACCTATTCTCTTCAAACTGTTCAATAGTGAACACAGTGGTCCATTCTGTTCTCATTTTCCTTCCTACAGTTTATCTCACTATGCCAATGAATATTTCCGCTAATAAAAACACTTGTGTGTAGACTAGTTTTAGTCCCTCTTCTTCTTAGCTCGCTTAACCAGCTCACGGAGGCCGATAAATGTGCGCTCGCGACACCCGTAGAAAGAGGGACTAGTACAACTTGACAGTTGCTTAAAAAATTCCCGCGTGGTGAAACCACTTGATCCGTCATAATTCTGACGGGTCGGCCGTGCTTTGATGTTTTAGCGATCTTTTGTAATTTACAATGATCCCACGGGGGTAATACAGTAATACTTAAAAATTTAATTACAGTGCAAATCGAGAAGAAAATGTGTCTTTGCGTGTGGTGATTTTGTTGCGAGCTGACGTGTGAAGTTTTGTGT
>JANTOQ010205922.1:0-14044 GCA_027564595.1 Bythotiara depressa | reverse complement strand
TATTTTTTAACTGTTTTTACCGTTACAGTTCTTGTGCAAAAATAAATGTAAAAGTTTGTTTTGTTTACATACGTCTTATAGTAAAGTTAATTAAACCAAGGATATTTAAGAGCAAAGCTGGATGCGCAACCTATTGTTTTTCCGCCGTAGTAACCGCGTTGGGACGGTTATTCTAAATTCGATACCCTTATTCAAAACAAAACAATAAGATGGCGTTAGAATATTGTGTTAAAAAATGCCGTGCCTAGATTGTTCATATCATTTTCATAAGACGCCCGTAATACCAGGGAGGCAAATAAGCATGACAACCACGTCAGAAAAACTGATATTCTGACTGTTTTATCACCAAATAAATGCAAAACCTTGACCATGAATGCACTTAAAACATCATATATGTAAATACTCTAGTCTTTATTTACTTACACCCACAAATATTATGTAAACGCAAAAAAATAAGCCATCATTTTTGAAGATTCTCAAAAGTGACGTTAAAACGTTTTAATATTTCTATTTGCCGTGTGCCTTCCACACATTCAGTACGGTTTTCTTCTTACTTTACTTTGAAAAACAAATCTTTTAACAGCTGCATTCTGGTTTTCTCTTTGAGTAAAGGCAGGGATTTAAGTTTTTAAATTAAAATATCATAGGTATTGTGAAACGGAAAATTCAGAATTTGGCGGCAACGCGTATAGCTTCAAAGTGAATGGCGGTCTCTTTCATCCAGAACAATAAGTTGCACATTCAGCTTCGCTTTTAAATATCCTAGATTAAACATTGCTTAGCGTCACGTAAAGATAGATACAGTACTAGCTAGCTTCATCGTTATGTAGTACGCAGTTGGAATAATATTGTTCATAAACTTTGCAGTGTGTTTTCAAAATTTGTTTTGTTATATACGACACGGCCTAATGTGATGAAACTGATTAACTTTATAATTAAGAATTATTTGACTGCAATTGCAATGAAATACGTACAGTGACTTTTTTCTCTTTCTAAGTTTTCAGCTCAGAGCACATTTTACAACATTGCACCACATGGAACTTTTGCATACCGCATTATAGATTTAACTTGTGACGCACGCAAATATATAAGCATGACCTATGGTTCTTGCGAAGAGGTCATCCTTCAAACTGTGACGTGAATGGGAGCTGCCGAACTCGCAGCCTTTAGATTGCAAGTTCAACTTGTTAACCACTGTGTCATAGCTCCATAGTTTTTCTTATGTATATTGAAACCTTTATGTAGGCTATTTATTTATATAGATCTTCTGTCTTAGAATTGGCAATAAATAGTAGCAATAACTAATGTTCCCCTGAATTTAATTTTAAATTAATTTATTCAAAGAATGTAACAAGACTCTAACACGAGATATGAGCGTGCATATTTTCTACCCAGAGAACATAGTAGCATTGTGAATATGGTAAATAAACTTATAAACATATATATATTTCCAACTCTGATTATTCCAAAAAGCTTGCTTAAGTATCCCAACAATCCCAAGTTTTCTAAAAAATTGGTGTTTCCATCTATTTAGGCAAGACAGAGCTTAATTTAGTCATAAAGTTGTGAATGTTACAAAATTACTAAGAGAAACCATTCCTAGGCTTAAATCAGTCATTTAACCAATAAAAAGTCAATTCATTTTTCCAAAAACGCGTCACAATCATTGTGGGTTTCAGATAATACTGTTACCCAAGGAGGAAGGTAGTAAGGATTTGTGACATTTAACAAGTATATCACAGCCCTAGGAATGCAAATTTCATAAGCTGTCTAAATTTTTCATCTTACGCACAGAGTGGGCGGCCAATTTTCAAGTGCGTAGCGCTTCTTGTTACCGTTAAAATCGAATGAATAATTATTTTCCGTCTTAGCTTCTTCATGGCGGGTGATTATAGGAAATCTAACAGAAATTTAAGTTACTCGAAATAAACGTTAGTGAAGTCAATCAAAATTTCGTTTCATTTTTATAAAAATTAGATTTCAGAATCGGTTTCTCCGTCAAAGATGTAAAGATGTTCAAGATTTTAAAATTACAAAAATGTTTCTAGAAGAACTACAGCTGTTTAAAAGTTTAAATTTTTTAACAAAGTACATGGAAGCAATGATGATGGAGTATATGCAATAGCCAAAATAACCTATCTACTTATAGATAGAGGAAATTTTCATAAAATACATGTTGTTTTGATAATATTTGTATTATGTTTGTACATTATGTTTGTACATAAAGACTTTAATTATGTTTTTTAATAAGCAAGCAAAGCACCTACTCCTCTCTTGCATGTATATTGAAAGACTACGGTGTTTTAGTACAGATAATTTGAAAAAGTTTTAGTCTTTTATTTTCAAAGTTCCACGTCATCCATATACATGAAAAGAAAATAATATAAATATTTTAGTACGATTTTTGACGCCATAAAATACTTCAGTTAGTGTAATATTTCCCGTTTTCAGGTTTTTATGATTCTAACATGTTTTCTACCAGTTTTCTACTAACATTCCCATTTTGTAGGCACTTTATAGAAAATGCACTTATCACCTAAGGAGAGTAAGCGTAAAAATGTTTTGTGTAAGTTTCGAAAACAGACAACAGATGTGTTCTAGGAAACAAGTGCCATATTTCCTTCTACTGTCAAAATGAGCTAATCTGAGGAGAAAACTTATCTATTCTGGTAAATTGAAGATTTCTATACTATAAAACGCAATATTTTCATCTTCTGGCAAACTGAGCTGTTCTAAGAGTGGGATTGTATCTGTGTTCCTGACAAATTGAACTGTTCTAAAGACAAAATTAATCTTTCTAAGGAAAATAGGCGTTCTAAGGAAACTTCAACTGTTTTCTTGCTCCGAAATCGTAATGAGAAAGCTTTTTGGATCTCGTAAACAAGGGGAGGGGAGGGGGGAGGGGGACATATATACACCCCTATATAACTTTTGTTGTGTTTGTGCAATCTTCCTAAAATTATGCACAATCATTCTTTGTATTATGAGTTTAAAAAGTATAGTCTAATTATTTTTTAAATATCAATAATAATCACGTCATCAGTAACTGATGTAAAATGGGAAAATTGTAGAAGAAGAAATAAAAACATTAATAATTACAACAGAGAAGGATATATTAATTCAATTAATACACTAGCTATGTATTACAACACAGCAATAATGTTGTTCTATACAAAAGGTGTTACAAACAGGTCTAGAATGGTTTTTGATTTTTTCCATAATTTACTTCTCACCTTACCCCGACAAAAGCTTAAAGATTCACCATCAACTACAGTCATTTTTCGAAATATTTACCAAGTCTTCCGACTTCCTCGCTTTTTTCATTGCAATTCTGTTCGCGAAAATAATCGTCTGTTATTTACACTGCTTTATTTCTGGTCGTCATGTGTTCCCACTACAAAGTATTGACTCATCATCAAATCAAAACTACGTTCATGTAGCTATAGCTATGTGAAGCTGACGCAAGAGAAATATATTTAAACTTTTTATTTAAATTATTTTTATTGCTACATAGACGTAGACGCATATCTAAATTGATACCGAGTGAAAATACTCAACTGCTTTCCCCGCTAGCTTTTACTATCCTATCCCTTTCATGATATCTAGGGTTACATTTATCTAATAAGCACGCATACTTTTGGACTTCATTAGCCATTCTTCTTACTCTTGTAGGTTAGATTTAATTTTCATTGTAATATTTAGCAGAATTCTTTAAAATATACGACCTTAATTCAAAAGATTTATCCCAAAGGAATTGGGTTAAAAAAGAAAATAACACGCATTGGTAACAATAGCTCACTTTGAAATTTAAAGTGCACAAAAATGTGTTCCCACTGCGCGACGAACCGGTAAGGAGAAATACTAAAAGGCGATTAGCTTATTGCCCAGTGGGAATCGTATATAACCGTGATAGGTAATTAAAATTTTTTAATATAATTAATATATAATATAAGTCTGACGGGAATCGATTGCCAATAAATTTTACTTTGATCTATTAATACATTACACATTATTTCGCACCAATCGATTGCGGCGAATGATAATATTATGATGGTGCATTAATTTCAGTACTCTGTCCTCCCAAATCCCGCATCCGTTTGATTTTTTCAAACATCTATGATTGGCATACAAATATGGTTCATTTATATTCAGGATAGTATCGATGATGGACCTGACTGGAAAAGGCTAAAATAAAATGAACATGACAATTTTATAGGTGAAATAGTACAAACTCAAAACGACCCATTAAATCCAAATTTGGAGCGAGGGTCTGCAAATAGCAAAAGACACCTTATTACTTTACCTTTTCGATGTTCGATAACGGGAAAGCATTCGAAGTAAAGTCGTATTGCATGTCAAACGATCAACTGTGCGAACTTCTTTATCTTTCACAATTAGTTCAGGATGGAAATCTAGAATAATTGCAATAGTATCAGTATCCTTGTGTAATACTGCAAACATCAGTAGTGTAACACCATATTTATCTGTTGCATTAATACGCAAAGCATCATGAGCTAATTATACTTGCATTATTGCTGTTTTTCCATACATTTCCGCGTAATGGTAAGCTGTTCTGTTTATCATCTACATTCTCTACATTAACATTATATTTCAATAACAACTTTACAATATCAGATTGGTTTCTAAGCACTGCCTGGTGAAGAGACAGTTCCTTAAGATTCAGATTCACGAAACATGGTTTCTTTTCTATCATCTCGCTTAACATTTCCTCTGCATTACTCTCGATAGTATCTAAAGAAAATACATTCGCTTCTTTATTTGTTCCTTAGTAATTTGTATTTGGTTCAGTTATTTCAAATTAAAGATTATTTAGATATTTAGAGGTAGCATAATATGGAACCACCAATCATCAAAAGCTCAGAAACTCTTCTTTCATTTAACCCTATTATGAGGGGGCTTTTTGGATTTCGTAAACTAGGCGGTGGAAAAACGGACACATATATAACTATATAACTTTTGGTGTGTTTGTTCAATTTTCCTAAATCTAAGGTACAAGCAATCCTTGTATTCTAAATTTCAAAAGTATAGTGAATTTTCTTTCTTTAATTATCAATGTCGATGATTTCATTAGATACAATGTAAAATGGTAGAATTTTAGAAAAATAAAATTAAAACGCTAATAAATACAACAAAGTAGAATATATTAGTTTCATTGATACACTGATTGTGTATTACAACATAATAATGCTGTTCTGTATAAAAGGTGTTAGAAACAGGTTTATGTTTTTTATATTTTTTGGCTGCAATTTTTTCTCGCCATACCCCGACAAATTTCCCCTTTCTCCCATAACAATTATTTTGAAACATTTATGTCCTACCAATATATATTAAAAAAAGGTCACAAAATTTTAGTTTAAATCTAGGTAATTAAAGAAGGTTATGACAAAAAATGTGGCCAAATTTTAATTACAAGAAAAATAGCATTTCTTTTCTAAAATATAATTTTGGCTAGAGGGTTTGTGATGCTCGCGAGTGGCCTCTTTCTGTCCGTTTATATAATACCGATTCAACTTTGTTTTTTTCTATACACACTACTATGAATTTGAGTATCAATTTCTTATCGGCCAGGGGAGATTACTCTAATTATTATTAAATTATTATATGGACGAAACAAAAAAACAAACTAAAAAACAAACAAACCGAAACTAAACTAATAAACTTGTTGCACCAAATAGGAGTGTTATTTGAAATGACACCTCTGCTGTAGAACACCCCTATATACTGAAATACACTGATATACACTGCCATTATAACACCGCTGAAACGTTCATTCATCACGATTGCTTCATTTCAAAAGCAGCAAATATAAAGGTTTTTAGTCAATAGTCAATTTGAAAACATAAACGTGAAATTCATTATGTTCATAGATGCTGTTTTGACTCATTTTGCATATTTTGGCGCCTTATCTCAGTATATTATGTGCATGATTATAGATACACATCAAGCCTATTATAAACGACTTATTGGAAAACTTTCAAATTTTATGAAGAATCGGCGGGTCTTGCTAGATATTGCTATGTTCATTTCCCAGTTATATTTATATATAACCACCAGAAAAAATTAATTAACAAATTAGTATCGACTTGATTCATCCCCTGTAGACAATTTACGTTAAAATATTAACGCTATTCTTGTAGGGGTCTTGGTGAGCCAGTTATTGCTTGGGTGGGAGGGGTAAAAAAAATCACAACCCCCATAACTTCCTAATCGTAAAGACTATCTTAACGAAACCTGCTTCAAATAATCACCATAACATATAAATTAAAATGCCTGTAAATATGGCGGGTTTAGTCACTCGATACATTGCTGCAGAATATGCAAAATTTGTAACGTTTAAGAAGAAATTAAATGATTCGTTTTCCCATAATATAGACTAGTATTTAACTTATCATCTTCTTTTACTCTACAATACTGTATAACCATGTCTTAGTCAATATTTGTTCCCAGGACTATACAGCAGCTTGTGCTTGAGGCGTCAAAGTTTACAAAAATTGAATTCTCTTTCATGACAAATTATAGACCCAAACTTGAATATTGAAAGGAAGAAGCTAAAACTAGTGGCATTTTGTTTTCATGTGTGTTATAATAAAGCATTAAAATGTTGTAAAGGGGTGCCAAAAATGTCAAAATAACAAGAAAAATCTGCTCTTATATGTTTCGGCGTAATCAGGACGTAAGTGGGCGTAAGAGGTGTATAGAGTGGTCGTACGTGGGTGCACACGCTCATCTAATGACACTATGCAGATAAATTAGTATCACTATTTGTTTTATATACAAAGTGTTTTTTAAAAACACTTTATTAGATTTACGACAATACAACTTACAATAAAAGGGACAGGCGGAGTACTTGTGAACATTTTATACATAAATTTTTTCATGATCCTACTCCAAATAGATAAAATGTCAGCTTCTAGAACGTTTATGGTAAATGCAACTCTCTACCAAAAGTTATTTAGAAAATACGAGGGGTAGGGAATCCCCCCGAATAAATAATCTTGTCCCAAATTCTCATAAATTTATAAATTACCATTGATAGCATTGTATTAATATATATATATATATGTTCATTGTGTTGTGTACCATTCGCTGGAGGTGTTTCTCGTATGTTAAAAGAGGACTGGAGTTTTTAAATTTCATGAATATATATAATTTGAAAAGTGGTTTTGCCACAGCACCAGAGTTGCAATAAAATGCATGGTTGTCAAACTTGAGATTATGTACATGCATGCTCCTGAATTTAGTATATATTATATAGTCACATTTTAATTACTGCTTAATGAAATAATTTTTATTACCATTGTATATATATATATACAGATGTCCTGAGGTTGCACCTCTTTATACGCAATATTTGTGTTCTATATTTATATATCGGGACAAACGGGTGAAGTCATTGGCTATCACGTATGTCAGTTTTTCTGACAGTGTTTCCAATCACAGACTGATCCCATTGTTTGTGTGCGTATATATATATATATATATATATATACATGATCTAAAGGAGCAATCAATGAAAAAATATATATCCATGATCTAACGGAGCAATCAATGAAAAATGTAGTATTACTAGGCTAAGTATATAGAAAAACATACCATTTTCCAAATAATCTGTTTCATTACCGCGACTATAATCAATTCCGCATTGTGCATTTGTTTTCATGATATCCTCCAATAATCTCCCCTTCAATGTTTGTGAAACTGTGGGCCAAACTGACCTAATATCTTCAATAATTCCTTCATCATAATCCGATATATCCATCGAAATCGTCACCGATTCACCTATTTCATCATTTCGACATAGTCGTATTTGTATAGAGCATGCATATCCAAACTCTTGTTGAATATGTTTTTCTTTCTTTAATTGACAAATTCCTTTCTTAAGAACTGAATGTAGTTGTTCCATTTCCTGAACATTCCATGGATTCGTGTTCATTCTTTTAATAGTATATGTCAAATGAATTGATCCGAATCTCCACCCTGTGCACTCAACCGTAACGTTTTGTTTCAGTTCTGTATGAATGAGCTTCTTCAGCACTTCTTGGAACAATTTTTGCAATTTCTTTGATTCTTTAGAAAATTGGTTTTTGTAACAGTCAGCGATTTTGCTAGCTTCAATATCAATATAAAATTTGAAATTGTCTAACCCATGAGGCATAGTCTCGATATATATATTGGAGATAGTAGTATTTGAAACTTGCTTACCAAGTTTCTTGTCCAATTCCTGTTTAACTTCCTGTACTTTTAAATTCATATATCTATCCAACCATGGTGAGTCCAAGTTGTATGATATATCTAGACATGGCTTTGCAGCAACCTGTAACCTTTTAAGTTGTTGAACATGTTTCTTCAAAAGGATGAGATTAAATTCAATGAGCCTTGTGCGGAAAACTATCTGCAATGTAATCACAATAGGTTTTTTGGATTCTAAAATATAATTATGAAGGTGTTTTATAATGACCTGCGCGTAGATATTCAAGTACACATCACTAGGTCTGTTGTTAACAATGTTTATAATTCACTTCTATGATTTAACCTGTCCTCTTTATTTCTCTTTATTGTATATAAAGAAAGTACATTTCGTAATTTTGTGGATTTGTTACTATGTAATTTATATTAGGTAGTGTTATTTAAATTAAAAGATTTTTTGGACTTTTAAACCTATTTTATTTTGGGAGGGAATTCCCTACCCCTCGGTTAAAAAAAAAGTTACTCACGATTAAATTATCCAAATAAGCTGAAATCCACAAGTCTGCCGCAAAATATATATGAAAGAGATTTATGAAAAGAAAAATTAAAATGGTTGTCTGCAGGTGGATGATCAGACCCAAAATTTTGAACGGGTGTAAGGGAAAAAAATAATTATTTCCACGTTTTATTTTGTCTGTAACATTCTTATACACAAAACAATATATTTTTCTTCACATTTGGTCTATTTTGTCTATATTATTGTAAGTAACAACATGAACATTAAACAATTGGAAACGAACTTATTGAAATTTTAATAATTACCTAATGTTCTATTGTTCTAAAACAATAAAGAGGCAAAAGGCTATAGTTTTAATTTCTTTTTCAAAATTCAATAAAGTCTGCTTGGAAACTTATTTGTCTAAGGATTTGTGAAAATCGGCCAAGTACACAATAGGTTATTGCAATTTCGATAATTTTCTGCTGTTCTATAGTTCTAAAGCAATAGAAAGACAAAGGTTATTTACTTGCAATATATTTTCAATTTTTAATCAGGCGTGCCTGTTTCCATCACCTGTACAAAGTTTGATGATATTTGAGAGAATGAAAACATAATTACTGCAATTTTAAAAACTGAAAATAATGAAATTTCACTGATATTTCAAATATGAATTTCACGATACTTTATTTTACTACTTCTTTAGTTAGTTATTAACACCTTACAGACACTAACATACGCAACACTCCACCACTAGCTGACGAGGACAATTAATGTATTATGTCAGACGTGTGGCGCACACAACATATAACATATAGTGGGCGTGGCTCCGCGAGAAGTCTCTCCACGTGGAAACGTTGCTCAACGTCTCCTCCGTAAACCTCTAACCCAGTTATAAATTTTTGCTCCAGCCGGGAATCGAACCCGGTAGCTTCGTCAAAGGCGAGAACGTTAACCACTACACTACGGATCCATGGCTTCTTTTTTAAATAGTAGTAGTAAATAAAACTACAAATCACTACTAACAACAAGACTCTATAAGTTGGCACCTATAAAATCATTGAAAGACTAATAATGGAAATAAAAGTCCATTAGATGTAAATAAAAGTAAAACATAACGTACGTGGTACGGATAACGGTTGGTACTCCGGAGCTGTATAACGTGATACATCGACGATATCGTTCACATCACCTTCAGCAATCACTTTACCGGTATCTAAATTCAAATAAAAAACTTCAAGGTAAATCTTTAAATCTTTATTTCCCAGATATACCAATTGGCATAAAAATGGGATCTACAGAGCTGAATATAAATATGAACTCCATAATGATAATACTTTAGTTTCACTAATTTTGTATGCGCGGTGTGTTGGGTTTGTGGTTTGGGGTGGGGTGTCTATTTCCTTTTATCAGAGTAATCCAATAATCGGTTATATTGTAGTACGTTGAAATATGTATCCCAAAGTTCTATTTACTTTGATAGGAGAAATCATATAATCGATTATTATTAGTTCTAAATATGCTGCAATCTGTAAACCAGAACTCCGATTTCTTTGATCCGCGAAGTCCTATAATATATTGCTAGTAACGCGTAAAAATATTGAAAACTGGAACCTTAAATTCGGTTTAATTTGATTGGAAAAATCAGTAAATGGTTTATTTAAAAGCACGAAATTGTGTTTAAATATGTGAGCCAAAGTTCTAATATATTGAACCCAGAATTGTGGTTTTTCTGTTGAAAGAACTCCAGATAATTGTCAATTTTTGGATCACAAATAGAGTTATTTTTCCGCTTTAAAAAAATATATAATTTCAGGATATGTGGTCCTGATTTTCTAATAAATAAATTTCAAGATAATAAATAAATAAAAGGATAAACGAGACAATGAAACAAGATATAGAGGCAGCGTATTAAGAAGGCGGAATGTGACCCAAAATTCGGTATCTGAAAATATACATTTTAAAACCTGAAAATAGGTAATTAGCTAGATAGCAGCTGAAACTTACGACACCCGAATATACGCATTTTAAGAAGACGAGACGTGTCGCGAAATTTGGAAAAACCTCAAAATACATAATTTTATAGAAACTTAAATTTTAAATTTGTTCCTGTGCACTATATTATATTTAATGGCGTTGTGACTGTCCTTAGCAGAGGGTATTTTATACATGTTCCTACCAGTACCACTTTGGGCTTGGAAAATACGCAATTCCTTTCTGCAACCTTAAAAATCCCTAGCTTTTCCTCCTTTGCCACTAAGCCGCCAGCTAATCGCCCATTTCAGGTCGTCGTCGGTCCGTGCCGTATAAAAACGTAAGCACTGCAAACCAAGTACACGGTCCTAACTAAAATTTATATGCCCTACTGCTTCACCTGTGTAGTAGGTCCACCTTCCTCGCGGATTTACTCCTTTTTTTACCATTGAACAGCTCTTCAATCGTATCCGTTTTTGTATCGTTGTGATAGTTTTGTAATAAAATCATCATATCTAACGACGTTAAATTTCTGATTGAAAGTAAAAGTTTTGATGAGCCACTTATATGAAATAAACATTCTTAATCTGTGACCTAGACATGTATATTTGCTACAGAAAAGCGGGCAATAAACCAATTTCTTGGCAACAGATTCGGGGATTCAGTTGCCGACAAAGCATTTCGTTCTCAACTTTTATAAAAAAATATATATATATATATATATTCCGATCATTTGTACTGTATGTTGTATGTTCTGTTTCAAACTTCTTTCGCTTTTGTTTGTACATTTATTAATTTATTAGTAACAAAGTTTCTAAACAGTCTGTGGTGTTTACGTCTTGGGCCTTTCCACAAAACCTTTGGAAAAGTGCAAATATAGAAAACTTCGATAACAAACATTTCACACAGTTATTTTAAATACCAAATATAAAGTACAAATTCTTAAATTTGTTGGTTACCAAAGGGGGGAAAAAGCCTTAACACGTTTACAATTTTCTCATAAAACTATTGATTCCGATAACCCGAAATGATATCAACTAATAGTTAATACTCTCTTGAAGCAAGCATCGATACGCGCATTTGAGTATTATCCGTTGAAGTTATAGGACTTAATTGGACGAGTTTCTATGGTTGGGTGCGGAGGCTACATTGAGAATTTAACATTGCTCGACCTCTAAACGTTGCTTTATACTTCGGAATTAGGCTCCAGTACCTAGTGCGATCGGTAGCTAATGAAACTACGTTTTCTAAAATGTATCCACTAATAAAATTCCCCCATCACTAGTACAACGTTTGATGAAATTTGAGAGAATGGAAACATAATAATTGCAATTTTACAATTAGCAAATAAAATAGCAAATAAAATATGGTTAACTTTAAAACTGATAATAATGAAATTATAGTGATTTTTCAAATACGAATTTCACGCTATTTTCTTTTTCTTCTTCTTTATTTTCTTCTTTTTTCTTCTTTTCCAATTAGTTATTAACACCCTACAGACACTAACATACACAACACTCCACAACTAGCTGAAGAGGACAATTAATGTATTATGTCAGACGTGTGGCGCAAACAACATATAACATACAGTGAGCGAGGCTCCGCGAGAACAGTAAGTCCCTCGACGTAGAAACGTTGCTCAACGTCTCCTCCCTAAACGTAAACAGTTATAAATTTTTGCTCCAGCCGGGAATCGAACCCGATCGATTCGTCAAAGGCGATAACGTTAACCCCTACACTACGGATCCACCGCTTCTTTTTTTAAGAATAGTGGTAAATAAAACTACAAATCACTACTAACAACAAGTTGGCACCCATAAGATCATTGAAGCGCTGATAATGGAAATAAACGTCCATTAAAAGTAAACAAAAGTAAAACGTAACTTACGTTGTACGAATAACGGTTGGTACTCTGGAGCTGTATAACGTGATAGGTCGACGATATCGTTCACATCACTTTCAGCAATCACATTATCGGTATCTACATTCAAATAAAGAACCTTAAGGTAAATCTTTAAATCTTTATTTCCCAGATATACGAAGTGGCATACAAATGGGATCCACAGAGTTGAATATAAATATGAACTGTCTAATGATAAAACCTTAGTTTTACTAATTTTTTGTGCGTGGTGTTTTATGGATTGGGGTTTGGTGTGGGGGTCTATTTCCTTTGATCAGAGTAATCCAATAATCGGTTATTTTGTAGTTCGATGAAATATGTAACCCAATCTTCTATTTACTTTGACCATAGAAATTATATAATCGATTATTATTAGTTCTAAATATGCCGCAATCTGTAAACCAGAATTCCGGTTTCTTTGATCAGCTTAGTCCTAGAATAGATTGTTAGTAACGCGTAAAAATATTGAAAACTGGGACCATAAATTCGGTTTTATTTGATTGGAAAAATAAGTCAATATATTATTTTATAGCACGTAAATGTGCTGAAATATGTGAGCCGAAATTCTAAATTATTCCACTTAGAATTGTGTCTTTTTCTGTTGAAAGAACTCCAGATAATCGGCAATTTTCTGATCATAAATACCGGGTTTCTTTCGGTTTAGAAAAACCTGTAACTTCCGGAAATATGGTCCTAATTTTCTTATAAGTAAATGTCAAAATAATAAATAAATAAAACGATATACCAGACAATGATATAAGATATAAAGGCAGCATATTAAGAAGTTGGAATTTGACGCGAAATTCGGTATCTGAAAATATACATTTTAAAACCTGTAAATACGTAATTAGCTAGCTGGCAGCAGAAATTTAAAATATTTCACGCTAATATGTACATATTTTCGGTACTATTTAACTTGGCATTTAATTTGGGTTTTTACGATTTCCGGTTTAATTATTATATAATTTACGATACCTGAATTTACGCCTTTTAAGAAGACGAGATGTGTCCCGAAATTTGGTAAAACCTGAAAATACATAATTTTATTGCAACTTAAATTTAAAATTATTTTCTGTGCGATATATAATATTTAACGACGTTGTGACTGTCCTTAACAGAGGGTATTTTATACATGTTCCAACCAGTAACACTTTGGGGTTGGAAAATACGAAATTTCTTTCTTCAATCCTAAAAAATCCATAGATTTTCCTCTTTTACCACTAAGCCGCCAGCTTATCGGAAATTTCTTGTCGTCGTCGCGGAGTTACCCTATTTACCCTATTTGTTAACCATTGAACTGCTCCTAGACTATGCTCTAGACAATTAGGTCAAAATATTTGACCCATGACGTCATAACAGGTGCTAACTTAAGTCGGCTATTTACATTGATTTTTTCGTTGTTTCTGAAGTAAGTGCATTGATTTTCCTTTTAAAAGAAAATATTTTCTAAATATATAATCAGCTAT
>JANTOQ010205700.1:0-14045 GCA_027564595.1 Bythotiara depressa | reverse complement strand
GGGCCCGAAGGGAGCCACTATACTAACCTTACATTATGACCGGACAGGTTAATTTCCCTTATTTCGACCACTGCCATGTTTATCCAATAAGTATACCTTACGAAACAAGGCAATAGTTAACTGTTGTATATTACTTTGCCAGGTATTATTGCATTTTTATCTGTACCATGCTTCTAGTTGATGTCATACTTATTATAACACTATTACTTTTATCATTTTATTTACTCACTTATTTTTATTGAAAGATTTATTATTATTTGGATTCATACATTAATGACTATTTCTTCTGGAGAAGAAAAAGGAAAGAAAGTCATCCAGACCATAATTTTTGTCATGACTTCAGATACCATTCCTGACTGGAAAGTATGACTTACTGGCATAAAACCTGTCTTAAGAAATGTAAATATAAAATAGAACTGCTGCTTCAATACACACTGGTGTTGTTACATGTTTTTGTAGTTGTTGTTTTTGTGGCTTTTTTCATGGTTTTGTAATAGAATTAACCAATTTTACATCTACCTATTCTATGTGTCAAAAAAAAGTTTTTTTTCTCCTTCATGATAACAACAGCTCCTTTTAGTATAAGTATAACGTGTGACCTATTCAAGCTTAGAAAACTTGAACAGGCCATGATCCAGCATCGATAAGGCAGAAATCAACAAGTGGATACATTTTTGAAAACCCTATTTTGTGGGCTACAAGTTGTTATACATTAAAATGTATAACAACAATAATATAAAAAACACTTAATATTCAATAAATACACACTATACTATTGTTAGCGAAAAACACGTATACTAGGAAGAAGCTTTTGTTACCATGAAGGAGTAAAAAGCCTTTTATTGAAGAGAGTAGGTAATTACTAATATAGGTAAATTTTATAACAATACCACGGAAACAAACAAACACACAAAAACAACAACAAAACATATAACAATACCAGAGTTGTATTTCAGTAAAAATCTCATTTTTTATTTACATATGTTAAGAAATGTTTTATGCCAGCATATCAAAAAAAAAATTGTAGCAATATGTAGTTTGTGTGAAACAGAACTTTGTAGGCACCATGTTTTGTGGTGAAACTTGTTTCGTAGGTTTACACTCTCATGCAACATGGCTCAAATTGAGAATCAAGAAGTGTGCTTTATTGAGTGAAAATCAATTTGAAAGTATAGATAAGAAACCAAAAATGTGCTAGTCGAATTTAGTCACAATTTGTAGATGGTCCCTAAGAAGCTATTTTATTATTTGCATATTTGCATATTTGACCTTCTGTTTATTCTGTAATTATATTTCAAATGTACAGTAATTACAATTTATTTACCTTGTGGATCAATCATCAATGGCCACCTTCGTGTGCTGTTTACAATGATACCGTTATCAACAGAAAATGCATCGACGGGTAGACCAGTTATCTGCCATTCACGGATTTTCACTGGCTCACCAAGTGTTAAGTTGAGGGAAAAATTAGATGAGCATGGTATCTTTACCTTCTGGCAAAGTTCAACCCACTCACTAATGCATTCCTAGAAGATGAAAAATAATAATAAAAAATACATGATACTAAATGCCCAAAATGAAAGACATTACTTCTTCCTCAGGTCAACAGAATGGTAACTAAGAATGTTGAGGACAGCATGATTGTAGAATATATAAAAATAATAAATAAAAAATATCAGTGGGGGGGATCTGTTAAATAATGAACATACATAAGATTTACTCCAAAATTGATGGTAATTACAAAATAACAAATACACAAAGAGAGAAATAGTTACTTTACAAAAGTTTACCCTCCAAATGTAATTAAGAAGACACCAAGTTAGTACTGATTTTGTGGGCCCTAACTGACCATAAAAGTTATGTTTCTTGTTTAATTTTCAGATGCATAAAACATGTCTCTCTATATTTTTACATGATAAAAAACATTCTGATGTAAAAGTAAATCAATAGAAGATCATAATTTCATCCTACAAAGATTGCTCAACATGATGCAAAATGATTACATCAGATTCTCTTGTAAATATCTCACAATACAGAACATTGTTGTAAATCTCACAATACAGAACATTTATGAACAGTTATGAATGAAAAAAATAATTTTCCTGGCTTACCAACCCTACTAAAATTGTCACTTTTCTCATAAAATTGGTACTGTAATCGGGGGTGACTTTGATCCCTGGGTGACTTTGTTCCATATCCTATTTGGATACTGGAAAGTCTACCTTCCCCCTTTTTGACTCCTTTTATAACCTGCCAATCATCCTCAAATCTACATGGACGTCCAAAAGGGGAAATATAGATATTGAACAAAGTCACCCCTGATTACGGTAAATAACAGTGTCACCTAATGAGCAGTAATTATAAATTAGGAGAAATAAAAAACTTTACATTTCTGAAGTCAACTGTAAAGGCACCAAGATAGGCAACTACACCAGATGATAAGAGTATATCTCCAGTGAGTCTATTGTACCTGAAACAAAAATTTTATAATGTGAATTACATGTATATTTTGCACAATTGAAACCAACGATTAACAGTGTGGTACAGTTGATATGCATGATTTAAACATAGAATCCCATGAGATGCTAGTGTACTAACATAATAAATGAGGACACTTGTTCTACACAGAGTTGTTACTAATTTTCTGTCTTAACCTGAATTTTTATTCATATGATATTTATACTCTTTACTTATATATTTTTGAAAGTGGAATTATGATACTTGTAAGAATGCATAGGGAGAATTTACATGCTTTATAAAATGCAAAATAAATAAATAACTTAGAAACGTAGATATAAACTTACAATTCTCCTAAATTTGTTGCTGTTTCTGTCCATCTAGATTTCTCTCCACCTAGACCGCCAATCAGCTTCTCGGCACGATCCAATTTTTGTTCACATAGAATGATATTGGCTTCTAAATCTTGTTTTTTCTCTGTCATCAACTCAAGTTCATCATTAAGAGCTTGTAATTTATCTGAAACCTAAAATTAGAAGATACAGGGCATAAATAACTATTCTAGCATGAAAGGGAATGGGTGCAATTTTTCAGAAAAAGGGCACTTATTTGAACTCAAAATATTTAAAAGGACACATTTTCCATTCAGACACTTCCTATTGAGAGTATATATTTAAACTTTTTAACATCTTCCAAAAGGGCATTGCATGTGATTACCTGACAATATACATTAATTGTTCTCATTAGCTAGTGGTGCAGTGTTGTGTATGTGAGTGTCTGTAAGGTATTAATACCTATAACTTGAATAGAAAAAAATAAATTAACTGCCTGGAAAAAGATAAATAGCAAAAGGTCAAATGAATATATTGTAGTAACTATTGTAGCGGGAGGTAGTGAACTAATATATAATATAAGAAAAGAAAGAAGATAGTCAGTCACTTAAAAAGAAAACACGTTCCTTAAAAACATTTTAAACAAACACATTATATTACCATTGTAATAGTCTCTGACATGCTTAAATAAGTGAATAAATAAAACTGTTCTTAATTTTATTACACTTTATACTTCTGCCATAATATTAAAACTTTGGAACTAAATGTAAACTATTATTAATATTTTTTTACAACAACAATATGGACTGTATTTAGATTGGTAGGTTGGTGAGTATTGAAACATGCTAAACAACTCTCAGTTAGAGTTATCTCCAATGAATTGAAATTAATGGACTTTATGATAAACATGAAAAATAGATTTGTTTTTTTTATGTTAAGATGTGTTTACACTTGTATAATTCAACCATTAATTTGAAGTGAATTATATAAATGCAATGTCACACAAAATTAATTCTCCTATAGTTCATTATAATTTTTTCAGCCACCTGAATATATTTGGAATTTTGCTCTTGTAAAATATTACTAAACATGTGTAGCGATATAAAATAATAGATGGCATGTCAGAGTGCATGCTCAGTGACAAAATTCCAACCATGAGGAAAAAATGTCAAGAGGGTGCCTTTAACAGAGCAGAGACTGATTCTAAACAAAGATCATCAATTATATGAGTAAACAGTAAACGTCTATAATTTTCAGAAATTTTCTGAAAATTTTGATCAACACCATCCTCATGTTTGTTCTGCAGACACTTTAAGCACAACTATGGATTAAAAACCCACAAAATGACAAATATTTTTAAAGTATTGTAACTTAAAAAATTAATCATTAAACTTGATGTACCTCTTTCAATTCTGCACGCTTTTCATTCAATTTTGCCATTTGAATACCAAGCTCTTCTTCTGCCTCAGCTAATTTTAATTTCTTTGGAGCGACAACCTGCCAGATAAATATACAAATATGATTATACCATTATACACCAGATGATTCCTATGATCAATAGGCATAGATTACAACAGTAAACAGGAAAATGCAAGATAACAATAAGAAACAAGTAGTAGAAAACAAAAACATTTTAGAGACCTTCAATAGTTAAACAGAACTGATTTTAAATGCCAAAGCTCCAAAGCAGTAATATCATATTCTAGTGCTTATATAGTAAAATGTAACTTTGGAAAATGAATGGATAATCTTGTTAACCATTTTGTGTGCATTTTAGATAACTGTGTCAAAAGCCAGTATAGAAGACAGAAAGAAAGTAGGAGAATGGTTAGGCATCAAACTATAATTTCATAATTATGTATAACATGACAATACATTGGACATGCTAAAATAAATGCAAAAACACTGGCGATGTTCAAATAAATGTAAGACAGTCATACCTTAGCAACACGGTCATAAACTTCCATAGCACGAACCCATTTACACAATCCTTCACAAGCTGCAGATGCCTGGCGTACAATTTCTGGTACAAACTGCTCGTGATGTATGTATCTAAAGTGACAATGTCAAAAGTCTTGGTTTACACGAATAAACAACTTTGAATGTGTAATATAAATTTTGAATGGCTTAAAATTTTATCAGGTCTCATGTAAATAGGACCTAAGAGTTTACCTCCTTGTGAGTATTATTTCATATCTTGATAGTACAGAGATAAAAGAAAGTGAAATGATATGAGTGACCAGATCATACCATAGAATGTAAAAGGACAAAGTGAATAAAAGAGAATTAATCAGCAACCATAGGTTGAGCTATCATGTGAATCAAAATTGTTGAGCCTTATGACAAAGGTGAAAACAAGAGTTTTGTGGGGTTTTTTGGTTTCAAACATTTCACATAAGTTGAGGACAAATTAAGAATGGGGTGTGTAAATAATAATTATCTCTTCTTCTATAAGACTATTTCAGAAGATCTGTACAACAGTTTGTAATAATCAGCTCCTATTCTACGTCAAAAGAGGGTCTGGAATTCCCACACCGCCCTTTTGAAATTCCTAGAAAAAGCGCTTTTTTTCTTAAAACTTTACACAATTTTGAATAAAAGTTTACCATTAAGTGCCCTCTTTCACCACTACTTGACTCTGTACTAAGGTTCTGGAATATCCCCTGAAAATACTTGTAATTAATACTTAGAAAGTGTTTTGTTTTCATCTTCAAAATGTGATTACATTTCATAATAAAGTCATTATATACTTTGAGTCCTGTTTAGAATATATTTACCACATGGATTATTTTCTAGAAAAGTTAATAAGTATTCAAATATTTGTGAAGCAGAAAATCTTAGTTATTATTAGTTCCCATTTTGTAAACAAAGGAACGACCCATTCTTTTTTTATATTTTCACCCGTACACCACTTTTTATTTGTCTTCCCTAAAGGCCAATTTTCATATAACACTTTATTACATGGGTGGAATTTTATCACAGAAAAAATGTTATGGGACATATAAAATACTTGATTATACATACGTCAGAGTGCATGCTTGGTAATATTCTCTGAGGGCAAAATTCCATCAGTGTGGGAAAAAAACATCATACGAGTAGTCAGGGAGCTGAGAGTAAATTTCTTTGGAAATGAGAGGAACATAAAACCATCCAATAAATATTTTAAATGGCTTTTACAAACAAAAACATTTAACTGGCACTCGTAAAATTACTTGCTTGTTGTACCAGGGGCACTTTTCACCTAATTTTAATCAGTATGCCCTGCAACTTAAAAAAATTAAAAAGACATCTGCAACTTGTAAACAACCTTCACAGAGCTCTTTTTAATTCTTTTTAACCCTGGGAAAGTTGTTGATGCAGTCCAGTAAAGTTAATATGATTTCCTAAGCCCTATAGAAACAGTTGAAAGTAGATTTAGGAGATCTCCAAATTTGCACCAACTTGGACAATGTTTTGCCTTAGCTCCCTGACTAGAAGAGATTGGCCTTAACTTACTTTGATCTGATAACTTTCATAATTGATGGTTGAATGTTATCTTTATCATAGGCTTTAAGACCATCAAGAAATTTCATATCACCAAGAATCTTCTGTGATGGACCCCAATAATCTTCTACCATTTTACCGGAACCAGATGGGTCTGGTTTACGTTCGGCTTTAACACTTTTCATGATACATACAGCTTCCATAATAAGTTTAACTATACCAGGTGGATTCTGAAAGGAAACACGAACGATGTAAAGTGTGAGGATGGAACAAGATAGGGTACAATGAAAATAAAATATATAGTTTATCATAAAATAGTGTTTATTAAGTTAAAACAATTATAAAATCAATAAAAACGTTTGCTTTACAAGCTTTTGAGTTTATACTCTTCTTCAAGAAAAAGGGTATCTTGAAGAAGAGAATAAACTCGAAAACTTGTAAAGCAAAAGTTTTTATTGATTTTATTTATAATATATAATATTAAAATTAATATATTTATATGTACTGAATTAAGTTTACATCTTTGTATCTGTAAGTCTTATGTTCAGTAACTGGCTTTATTCACTATAAACATCAACTGTAGAGAGAGAAAAAAAACTTTATGTAGTAAAAAGTTTCAAATCAAGTTATTTAATCAAATTAGTATAGAGGTAGTGTACATAAATATAGGAATCGTCTCAAGAGTTTGAATTGCTTTTTACAAGAAATAAATATTGTGAGCTATCTATAAGTATATAACCTGGATAGACCTTCACCCATTATCCACAACCTTTTTATTAAAGAGAATAAAAGACTATACTTAATTAATGTCAACCAACCAACAAAAACAAAATGAATGAAAAAACATGAAGTTTTAATTAACGCTTTAATTAATGCATAGTGTCCCCATTGCTATTTCGTTTTTTCCAAGGCGGTTAATTATTGGAAATATAATGTAAAAGCTGATCAGACCCCCTGGCTCCTCATAAAATTATAAAGATTACCAATGAGAAGTTTAATATAATCAGGAGGTATGCTTATGCTTCAAAGTGTTAAAATCAATACTATAATTTATGTAAAAATACATAGAAAATAGAAAACAAACCTTCATAGCTTTGACTTGACTGATATCACTTGGTTTGAGGGTATTCAAAGCAGATACAGCTGCTTCGAGGGCTGGAATTGCTTCTGCAAGATCGCCTTCACATTCAGATTTAATTCCTTGAGCCACAGCAGCGGCTTTATTAGCAACTGCTTCATCTGCAGCAACAACCTATACATAAAATCATAGAATCATACATACATGATTTCTAAATATTTCTGAAGAGATTGCAGACATTAGCAAAGAATCATAGTAATTGAAAGAATATATCTGCCAGACACACAAACCAAACAATGAAGCTACATTCTCATCACTTTCCAACGTAGTAATAAATATATATTTTTAGGTAGGCATATTGACACCTTTTCAATTCACAGAATTAAGCTATGGTGAACTTCATGAAGGCATTCTTCAGATCTAAAAAAGTAACAAACACAATTCTTTGGGTTTTTTTCTAGTGACGATAATTATGTGAGACAGATGAGCAATATGCTCAAAATGTGCCTTAATGCATTGACACAGCTGTTTATAGTAGAAAGGCTATGTACTGTTTGTTGTATTGAGAATAAATAAAGTTAATAATAATGATAATGTATATCATCTGACTAAACTCCAAAACAGGAATTAAAGCTGTTAATTGTTAAAGAAAATGAAACAAAAGAGAGGATATATGCAAGGAATTATAGAGAATTAATGGTTAATGCATTTTTTAAATTAAATTCGGAATGAAAAAGAGGTAAGACCAATGTTTCCATTAGGTGTTTCCTGTATATAACAACAATTATTTTATTTCATTTGTCATTCCAGTAAAATTGATAAGACTATCATGTCATAGACTTGATGATATTTGCATTGGTCATTATTAACCCTATAATGCCTGGATACACCTCCTGCCTATTGTAAATTTTGTAATAGTAACACTTGTAATTTTATGAAAGATCAGTGGTTATTGACCACCTTTATACTGAGACCATCTCTCTATAAAGGTTCTCCTAAGAACTTTTCTATTGAATATATTATATCTACTATATATAAAGGCCACCTATCTAACATGACCAGGTCCCAAAAGACCACTAACCCTGCATATAAAGACAAAAAGTTTTCTATGCAAGAAGCACATTATACAATTAATGTGAATGTTTTCTATTTTCTTACTGATAAATCTTCTTGCATTTTTCTGTATGGTAAATACTGGACACCTGTCTAGAAAAGCCACCTTTTGATATTGTTCAATTTTCTTAGTCCACAAAGGGTTTGTCTTACACAAGTTTTGCTGTATTCTTAATATCATTACTGGAACAGTAGGGAACAAAACCATAACTACTACTTTTACATTCTCTTTGTTTTGAAAACTCCGAACTGCTTTTCCACATTGGCAGGGTGCAAAATAATGCTGTACGTACGTATGTCCATACGCAAAATACGAGTTTATTTGCACTTCCTACAAGTAATTTTTGTAGAACACGCGCTAAGGTACACACAAATTGGAATTATGTTGTACGCCAAGTGCAATGACTTTGCCACTCACAGCACAGCATACTTATATCCGTCGATGTACACTGCTTTTTTGCCAATTTTATCAATTGTTACTTTTTTAATTGATTTTGCGTCTTATATTTCTTCAGCATCTATTCTTGTAACAGGTCATGCACATGCGTTGTAAAATGATTCCCAGAAGGCACACTCTTCATCGTTGAAGTTTTATAGTTATTCTTGGAAATATATATTATTGTAACACGTTTTTGTTTATGTGATTATAACTCCATATAATACAATTGCTGTGAACATCTTTTTAGTGAGAACAATAGAAAGAAAAAATTGTTGTGACATCTATGATGCGATTTTAATGTATAATAGGAAACAAATATTAATACGCTGTTTTTCCGTACAGCAAATATTTCATAGCAAGTACGCTACAAAAAAAATACGTACGTAAGATATTAATTTGACGTACGCCAACGTACTTAACAGATTTTAATTATTTTGCGCCCTGATTGGGTATATCAGTAACTTTAACCACAAACCTCTTTTTTGGCTTCAACTTCCACAGTATCTTGTGCAATTTTCGTCATCAATTTCTCTGTTTCTGCTGATGTTTCCACTAGCTTAGGCTGCAATGCAATGAGTTCATCTTTCATTACACTAACTTGTGATGCAGCAAACTCAAGCTTTTCCAAACCAATTACATAACGATTCTTTAGAGACATAATCTCTTCACGTTTGATATTGAGTAAGGTTTTAAATGTTTGTATTAGTTCGAGATATGATGTTGGAGTAACATAATTGTGTCGTCGTAAAACTTCAAAATATCTAAAGAATAATACAAGTTTTAAAAGTAACTCGAAAAGAGAAGGCTTTTCGTAAACCTGTTTTCATGCATCCATATGACATGGACGATAACCCTTTAATGCAATAGTGTCCCCAGAAATGAATCAAATCATTTCTTTGTTATTTTGCATATTCCAGTGAGTCAATTATTGGAAATATATAATTTAAAATAAATTTGGTAAAAACTGCTACAACCCCCTGATTCCTCATAAGATTATAAAGGTTTCCAATTGGAAGTTTAATATAACCAGGAGGAGACATACTTACGCATTAAAGGGTTAAATCTTCAGCTGAAAGAGGAAAAATGTACAGAAAAGAGAACATTCTTTTTGTTAGATGGTAGTTGCATAATGACACTGTAACTAATGAAATGGGATAGATTTGCTAATCTTAACTAGTAATTATATACCTTGATTTGGTAAATGGTCTCCAATTAATAACTGAAACTGATAGCAGTCACATGGAACACAACATGAGGGCATGAGACCATATTTTAAATATTAAGGACAGGAGTCATGTCATATTCAAAGCCCAACACAGAATTTCTTAGTTTGACTTGGAATTATGGAATATTTAAACTACTTTATTATTTAATTTGGTAAAGAAGAATTGTATTTAGCAAAACTATGGTCTTGAGGATAATATTGATACCTTTCAGATTGCTTCCTAAGCATAATGACACTGTAACTAATGAAATGGGATAGATTTGCTAATCTTAACTAGTAATTATATACCTTGATTTGGTAAATGGTCTCCAATTAATAACTGAAACTGATAGCAGTCACATGGAACACAACATGAGGGCATGAGACCATATTTTAAATATTAAGGACAGGAGTCATGTCATATTCAAAGCCCAACACAGAATTTCTTAGTTTGACTTGGAATTATGGAATATTTAAACTACTTTATTATTTAATTTGGTAAAGAAGAATTGTATTTAGCAAAACTATGGTCTTGAGGATAATATTGATACCTTTCAGATTGCTTCCTAACGCTTTCATGGAATGATTTGCACATAACAACTGAAGCCTTGCGGATATGATCATCCATTTCAATATCTTGTAAAAATTTATTGGCAACCATCTCTAAAGCATCATCTGGCCATGCCTATTTTGAGAAAAATAGAAAAATGTGCACATGTAGAGCTTATGTCAAAAACGATTGCTTTCTTCCTCCTATTGATGATTTCGTTTCTATTAGCAACCGTCCTCCTGACGTAGGATTCTAATTGAAAGGAATAGTTGTTATTTATTTACTTTTCATTCTCCAGTTATAATCAAATTAATATTCAAGATAATATATTTATCATGTCATGGACCTGAATAATTAAAATGTTGGACTACATTTCAATGGATACTTCTCTCATCATCGGGCAGTGAGATTGTTGAAAAATCTTGTTTATAATATGAACAAAGAAGGATCAAAATTAAAATTACTTCACAAAATCAAAATTACTTCACACCTTCACAGAAATATTTTAGAAATTTAATTTAGGTTTAGAAATAATCAGGGAAGTACCACAAAAATCTTATTGATAATTATGAAACAAACTTGTGTTTTAAAAAGCAGCACAAGCTTCTTAGTTTATTACCATTTTTTTCAAGTGCATAAGAGTTACAATTTTAAAAGTCACTGTTTTATCAATTTTATTTGTATGTTAAACTTGGCAAAAGATTTATAGAACTTGTGTATACTTTTTAGAAAAAGTAAAGAAAAGTTAAAATTTGTAAACATTTTCTTTTTTTCCTGTCTGGAGAAAATATTCCAGAGTGGTAATGGGTCTGAAGATGCTTACCACACCCTTGCTATCGTCAGATCGCATTGTATCGGATCAGATTCAGGAGTAGACTAGATGTGGTCAGTTACTGTAGATCTGAATCTGATATTAGTTCATAGTTATTGCGCAAGAGCTTTGTTAATATAACAAAAAGGAACTATAAAATGTAAAACTGGGATGATTTTTTGTACCTTAAACCAGTCTATTGTACAGCAATTGATCAACGATGGAAACATTCTTAATCTGTTTCTGAATGCATCTCCAATTGGGCTCATTGCCAACACAATATGCAAGTTTGCTTTCACACGGTCAATGAAATAGTTATACATCGCAAGTGGTGTGGCATCAATCCTTTTACCCTAAAATCGAAATAAATAAATGAAGCAAGATTTCTATAAAATGTTATAACTTTTTAATAATCCCTAGGTATGGTTATCCTGTTATGAGATACATTTTTAATTTCGTGAAAAACCAAGAGTTTATCTGCTTTAACTAACATTATTTATATAAGAAATGAGTAATGATTAGATTAATTTCAGGGGGAAATGAGCCTTGACTCAATCCCAGGGATGACAGAACTAAATGATAACTTGTTTACAAGGTCAATAGCAAAATCAAAGCAGTAAAGCAAAAATAAATGGCCAGTTATCAATTCTCTGTACAATCATAAAATTGATGCGAGAAGAAAACCGTGTCTGTCTACGCACTTGAAAAATACAAAATTTTAAACTATAAAAACAAGCGAATATTTATGTTACCTCTAGTCTAGCTATTCCTTGCATTTTGTCAATAAGTTCAGCTTTTTCATCACTAGGAAATATGTTAGGCACATCACCCGTGTTAAGGATCATGTTTATATCTTCAACAAATGATTCTTCTTTGATTTGATTATCACTGAATAGAAATACTGTCTGTTTACCTTCTACACCAGACTTGATCAACACCTGAAATATGAATTTAAACAAACGTACACCTTATAATACATTACACTTTTATTTAAATCTAAAGATGCTAGTCACTTCTTAACCCCTAAAGAGTGTTAATTCTTTAAGGAGACTGCTCCCAGATTGTGTTAATTATTTTGAAAAAACACCATTTTTTATAGTTTTGACTTTACTATTGCTTTTTATGCAAGAATCTGACTTTTTTTTTTTATAGTACACACATTAATATGAAGGTCTTTACTTATCATTAACCCACTGAATCAGGTCCTTAAAGTTTTCATCTGAAAAACTATTATACCCATCAAACATAAAAAATGCATCTTGGACATGTGACGGATATATCTGTCAAATACTAGGAAGGGGTTAAACTTATATTTAAATCTACAAACATCAGTTATATGTTTAACAGTTGATAAAAATTATTTCATTTCTTCATGGAATCATTTATAAGCTTCTGCTGCTATCAAATTTGTGGTTTCTTTCTTTCTGTGTGAGCCTAGTCAACTCATTCTTGTGAGGTTGGGAGAAAAGTAGCAGCTGTGGTATGTGGTCAAGTTGATTAGGAATAGGAACTGTTAATCTAACACCTGAACACATTTCATTCAACCATTTAGGTCTATTTTCCTTAACTTACATGCAAACCTTTACTCAAAATATAAACTAACAACTTGATACACTTGATATTTTCTCTGTTTCTTGATACCGTGTAATATGGGGCATTAAATTCTTACTTCACAGTTAACTTCTTCTAAATAGTCTTGTTTGCGGGACTGGAAATTGGTTACAAAACTAATGACAACCTTTAGGCTTCCACATAAAAAGCAGAACTTTTAATTTAAAAAACAACAGTTAATATTTTCTATTAGTTGTCAGATATATCTACTTTGCAGAAATTTCTGCTACGTTTTTTTCTTGCAACAAAATAAAAATAGAACTGATATATGTAAAGATTGTTTTGGTTTATGATAAGCACACTTGATATTTAATGTTTCTCGATACCATAACATGGGGGTGCATTAAATTCTTACTCCACAGTTAACTTCTTCTTAATAGTCCTTTTTGTGGGACATGAAATTGTAACAAAATTAATGACAAACCTCAGGTTTCCACATGAAAAGCAGAAATGTTTATTTACGAAACATCAGTTATATTTTCAACAAGTTGTCAGTTTTACCTACTTTGCAGATATATCTACTATGCGCTTTTCTTACAACAAAATAAGAATACATCTGATAATAAAGATATTACAATCAATTATATTGGAGACATTCATACATAGCAAATGTTGTGTTGTGAAAGAATTCACAAATCTTGTTTTTAAACATTTCTGAGAACAAACAACACATTAATGAAAGAGGTTAATGACAAATGTAACACTCTAAAAAGCCTTTACCTTTTTCAAATCATCCCTCCAATCATTCTTGGTGTAATTTTTTGTAATTTCAATCTGGAACAGCTCATAATCAGCCATAAATGTTGCCAGTTTTGTCACACTTTGACGGCCACTACCACCAACACCTGTGAATAGAATAATAAATTATTTAACTAACAACCATATCTCCCTGGTTTTATTAAACTTCCCATTGGAAATTTTATGAGGACCAGGCTGTCTTATCATTTTTTACCAAATATATTTTACA
>JANTOQ010205589.1:3771-14045 GCA_027564595.1 Bythotiara depressa | reverse complement strand
GCGTTGGACATTCTTCCCTTGAAACTACCTCTGTAAATACCAGTCAAAATGAGAACGAGCAAAGTTGCCACTTTTACGCCGATTCCCTTATATGTTAATGCAACCGCGACCAGCTCAACTTAGTCAATCTATGCAAACAGAAAAGAGTATTTCGTCGTTTTTTATATACGACGAAGAAAGGCTTTCTTGAATGGGCGGCACACGTGTAATCACAGAAAGAAAAAAAAAATTGTATTTGATGCAGAAATGTATTCCACGTCAAGTGAAGTTTCTGATGCTGGTGAAACTGCGAACCATAATCAAGCGCTTGCTTCAACTCCTTACTTGGACAGGATGATGAACGACAATATGAACTACACTCGATAAACATAAAGAACTGTGTATATTCTATATCAGTAATAATATATAATGTAATACAGCTTGCGTCATAGACTACCTTATCGGGGTAAAAAAGTCGGGTTAAAAATTAGTCGGGGAAAATTATTAGTCGGGGGGGAATTTAGTCATCAAGAGCACAATTTAGTCACTTTTCCACGATAAGGTATTTAATAGATTAAAATGATCTTTAAGAACAGTTGTATTAGAGTTGATTCCATTGCCAATCCACCACCTTGTCGTTCATGAAATAGTCCATAAAATGTTCCTTATGCTCTTCGCATCGTTAGTAACAATATTTCCAAACTTTGAAACTTCAACACAGAACATATGCTTAGTATTTTTGTCAGAACGCCATATCCAAAGAACTAGTTCATCTTCTGGATGATTCTGAATCCGCTAGTCCCATTGGACAGTAAATTCCTGCTGAGGAACTTTTTGGAAGTAGTTATGAAGTACGAGAGGGTTGTCAAAACTTTCAGTTTTCAACTGAACTAGGCGATAGTGATAACACAGATCTGAATACTCGCCATCGATTTTACCAATATTCCAAAAAGATTCTCTAACAACTTTCTTGTTCTGTTGTGGCAATATTTGCAAATCTTTTTTTAACTGTTAACCCCATCTGTGGAAAATGGTTCATCATATTCTTGCTAAGTGCAATTGCATCATCTTCTAGCAAAACATACGGCACTTTTACTCCGCTTTTGTGTGAGTCAGCTTACCCTCTAGCGTTTTAGACATGGCACGTTTATTCCAAACTGCCCCGTCGTGGCACCGACCGTTTGTACACGCATCAGCATAAACGCATTCATAATTTGGGCCAGCGATGGACATTCTTCTCTTGAAACTACCTCTGTAAATACCAGCCAAAATGAGAACGAGCAAAGTTGCCACTTTTACACCGATGTCCTTATGTGTTAATGCAACCGCGACCAGCTCAACTTAGTCAATCTATATAAACAGAAAAGAGTATTTCGTCGTTTTCTATATACAACGAAGAAAGGCTTTCTCGAATGGACAGATGCACACGTGTAATCACAGAAAAGTGTGAGTGTTTATAATTATAATAATGCGATCATTATCTACAGGCTGGTTCACAATATGATCCAACCACTCTTCTGTAGCTGAGGGCCCTTTTAAATGAACACTAGCAAGGGGCTTTATAATTGCTCGAATTTCTTTGAAATGCAAAATTGAAAACTAAGGCCTAAGGGATCTATATGATTCTCCAGAGGCTAGAAACCTAGGTGTTAGAATAAGTCGCTTTGCGAGTGGAATTACCTTATGCCCACCGAATTTAGGTTTAATGTCCTTATCCGAGGATAAATAGGAAACTGTCATGATGGATCCATCCTTTACATCTCCTTTATACTAACGTAGCTCCTTTACAATGGTGTCAAAATATCCTTTACTTTCTCTCCGCTCTATCCCATTTCGTGTTTTCCTACGCTTGTAAGGTCTTTCATCATCATCTTTCATCATCGAAACATTCTATCACCAAAAGAGCTACGACATACTTCTTGACACTGTCGGTGGCCATGTTGAAAGAATGAATGCAATGTTGTAGCTAATGTTGGAAGAAGTGGTCAAATCATTCCAATAATGTTGGATGTTCGAAAAAGTTGGATGTTGGAATAGTTTGACCGGACCTTGAAGAATATGTGATATCATATATGTCAATGAAATAGCGAAAATAATAATTATTTTTATTTTTATTTTTATTAATTAATTATTGTCACTGATCTTTTACCTTGTCCACTAAAATAGGTTTTGTAAATGGACATTTCCTTTAATAGATCTTTCCCGAATTTCAAGAAAATGTGAGGTTTATTTGATTCCTCGTCAAAAACTATGCCTATGCAGAAACTTTCAATGCCACACGGCAATCAGAATGGTTTTTTCGCTACACTACACTAGAAAAGTCTAACTGAATTGATCAGATCTAAAGCTTAATTTCCACTTGTTAATTTTATCGTGCGTAATTTGTCGCGTGACGTTGTTTTCTCGCTTCTGATTGGCTAAGCAGAGAAAATCGGTCAAAAACGTAAGATTTGTTCAATCTATTTCTCAAGTCGTGTATGCAAAGAAGTGCGGGACAATCGCGATAAAAGTAGCAAGTGGAAATTAAGCTTAAGATCTCCTAACCTCTCCGCAGAGGTTAAGTGAAGTGCCACAATGCAGTTCTGTAAGTTCCTGTTGACAGTCAAACTCGTTCCTCGGGTTTATTTTCCTTTTATGATATAACTGCTGGTGTCCTCATATCGAAAATGAAAAGGCTGGGTACGAACTTGTGTTCATAGTCACAGATATAATACATTACATATATTTTGTCTGTTGTTCTTGAGAAAAATTAAATAAAATGCTTTAGTTTTCTATATATGCAAATTGATGAAAGGTGACAACAAAGCAGAAGCGCAGTTAACGCGTGCTATTTGAATATATTTAAATTTGATCTAACGCTAATAGTTTTGAATAGTTTCAGTCCATCAACCATGTATTATGGAAGGTTACAATACACCCTCGTCCCCAGAGCTTTTTTTCCTTTTTTGCCGTCCTTCATAGCAAAAAAGGAAAAAAAGCTCTGGGGACGAGGGTGGGTTACAATCATGGACATCAATATATGCACAGGGTGCCAGATTAACCAAAATATATGCACAGGGTGCCAGATTAACCAAAATAAATTCACCACAACTGTTGTTTGAGTGAATACAGATATAAAGAATTTATGAGTTAAACTCTTACAGTTTACCAACGACATAAGACTCGCGGATAAAATAACTCTCGTTGTACACCATAGTTGGACAGGGACTCCCTAGTTTCATAGTCGGTCCATTCAACTTTCCATGGTTTTTTTAAGAAAATTGGTATTTGCGTTCTTACCAAGTTTCTACTTAGCAGCTACATCCGTTCTTGTTTTTTGCACATTTGAGGAAACATGGTAAAACATGAATGTGTCTAATACTCCATCAGTCCCCAAATTTATGTCGAAGATTCAAACCTTTTCAGTAGATAATTAGCCATGCTTTGTGATAAAAAAAAAATGCTTTAAAAAAATTGAAATAGAAATAGAATTTCCAATAAACGAATTTTCACTCCAAATGATTTTCCAAACCCATCCAATTACCGTAGAATCATATATATAAACATACTGTAAAGCCCACCCATTGATAAGTCCATCCATGACACCACAAGTTTTACGAAGTGGCTTGAATATCTGCTGCCTTGAAAGTACTTAAAATCTCGAGAACCACTTGATATTTTTTGACAAAATAAAAAAGTTTTTTTATAATTGCTGAAGGGCTTTTATATGAGCCTAACTTATTTTTTATGCAGGAATCCCATTACTTTTATTCTTGAACTTATTTCTGATACAGCGTCTATGTTGCTTCATGCCATATAGAAACCCTTCAGGAGGCTATAACCAAATAAGAAGATAAGCAATATACTATCAAATAGAGTCGTGAGTAATTTGCGAGAGAAAAACAACATGGCGTCTTTTTTGCATTTGTCGCGAAGAAGGATGACAGCAATTAAAGATGGTTGGGAGGAGCGAATATAGTTGTAGTGGTTTGAGGTAGCTTACCCCTAATTTGGCGACCAAGCATAAGTTTTGCGTGGGTTGCACACCAGTGGTTGTTGCATGTGGTGTAGTTCTGTAGCTTATAATAAATTTCTCGAGAGCTTTTCACCAGTCATGACTATCAGCAACCGCTTAAGGTTGTGGTTAAAGCCTCCAACTTCTCCATTGGCTTCAGGGTGATATGAAGCAACGTGGCGATGTTTTTTCCCAAACTCTTTCCACAGGGATTGAAATTCAACATTCCTCTTATACTGAGTTCCATTGTCTGTGAGTGCTCCATTGTCTGTGAGTGCTCCATTAGCAGCAAAACAGCTTTCTTAGCTTAGTGGTTATAACTGGTGCAGTGGTTTTGTGTATTATTTCTACACAGACTAGCAGATTTTCTCCCGTGGGAAATGGCTGATGATGATAGGTGACCATTTCCTCAAATTGCACTTTCACATTAACATCTTTCAGAATCCCTAAACCTACAAGCGATCACTATAATTTGTTAATAATTTCTGTATGTGCATTCTGTATGTGCATTTTGTGAAGTAATTTGATTCGCAGCATGCATTGAAAGTGGGCCAACCCATAGAAGGTCCGAGGCGTTGCGGTTTTACGGCCGAGGATTGTGGTATTGGAGTTCGATAGAATAAGAAAATCAGCCGCTTTTGTAGAAGAAAAATTAACTCTGATGAACCTTGGCGGGAGTTGAAAGCATACAAACTTTTTTGCATGGTACGATTTCAGGTAGTTGTAAGCATACAAACTTTTTTGCATGGTAAGATTTCAAGTACAGGGGATAGTAAGGAAAAAGATTGGTGACTTAGTATATTCACAGTACTTCCACTGTCGATAACAACGGGGATATTTACCCATTAATTTGCATAGGGAATGCGTCACTTGATTCATCTGTTGCATTCTATCTGGATGATAGGTAAAATACAAAAGCATCATCTGATGAAAAACCAGCAAGTGTATCGGATCTTACCTTTTCCTGTTTGTGGCGACTTGGCATACATTGCTGAAGTTCCTACTTTACCACAAGTGTGACATGTCTTTCACCTTCTCACTTCACATTTATTAGCTTAGTGGGATTTGCTACCGCACCGGAAGGAAATTATGTCAGAGCATGGCAGTGGAATTGTGTTTGATGGTGGTCGTACAGGATTGCAAATGCGGCTTTTCTGAAATTTCCGTTGGGGTGTGATGTATTCTTCTGGCTATTTATGGTCACATTCAGAGTTGCAAAATATTGACATCGTATCTTGATAATGCTTCACTCAGGGATGAGATTTCCTTCCACATACCTGCCACTTAATGTTCAGTAGCTTCACTAATCTGAGAAATTTTCATTAGGTTCTCCATTATCAGTTCCCCTTCATTTAGAAATAGCTTCTTAGATGAGCCATTACTTGATCAAAGCTTTCACCATTTGCATAATGAAACTGTAATGTTTTGGCCAATGTTCAGAGACGAGTCACATACTGATAGATAATTTCATTATCATTTTGTGAGCATATCTTTTATTTGTTTAGGTAGGAAGAAGTCATCTAATGATTTGCTGGCAGATTTGTAGACTCCCGTAGTTCTTCTCCCGACAATGTAGAAGTAATGAATGTTGTTGTGGTGGATCAGAAATAGAGCAGTCATAAGGTGTATATTCCAATTGTCTTCCAAGTCTATCAGAGTCACACCGTGCAGGGAAAGAAATGGACAGGATATATCAACACCTTTAGCCAGGGTTTAGCAAGCAGCAAATAACAGAGAACTGTATCTAGTTTAACAAGTACAGTAAGGTAGCTAAGGCAGCCTGGGGTAAACACAGCAGAATATTGTAGCATTGTATAAACAGACTTCATCAAAACCTCAGTAATAATCAGTTGCCAAAGCTTTCTCAAATTGAGAACAAATTTCGTTGTTTTTAGAACAGGATCTTAATAATAGGTACTTATCAGCGCCAATGTACTTTCCTTATATCTGAATAAAGCACACGTCTGCATTCGCCATTATAGTTATATTCTACGAGGGTTAATAATTGATATTTTACAGAACGAGAGCAAGCAGTCCATATAATGGTAGCCCAGCTATGACAGTTCCATTGGTCATTGTGTTTAGAACACGCGTTGTAAAAGGAAGAAATGTTCTATAATACGTTTCATGCATCTTGTAACATTAAGAGATAATATTCATATAATTTATTTGATAATTTAAATATCAACTTACCATAAGATATACATCGTGTAACTTTGAATTAAAATGAGTATAACTTAATACAAATGTTTGAGTGAGATACTAGTATAATGACCCTTCTCTCAATGTTAACAAAATGAAACAAAGTATTAATAAAAGTGTGAGAGAAATAGAAGTATTTGAATACTCGTTCTACTCACTTGTTTGCTATTAAAATGTTGGTTAAAATTGACAATAATATATACCACTATATTTTTTATATGTATTACGGAAGCCCGTTAGTGCCATCGCTTTTCTTTACTTAGTTTAGAACACTAAGTGAAGAAAATTTATGGTTTTTTTTCACTTACGGTACTAAGTAAACAAATTTTACCAGCTTATTTTTTTCTTCACTTACGCTTTGTAACCAGTTAGAACCTTCACACGTAGGTTATGCTACAGTAAAGACGTAAGCATGTAACCAGTTAGAACCTTCACACGTAGGTTATGCTACAGTAAAGACGTAAGCATGTAGCGATTTTCTGTAAGTAAATCTTGAAAAAGCGATTCCTTTTCAACAATGTAGATCAGTGAAAGTATCTAAAGTAAAAAACTTATTCCAAGAACCCATCGTATACTTCTTGCAACATTCAAACTATTTTTAAAAGAGATAAAATTGAACGGAACAACATGGTTTATATCTACAATTTTTTCCCTCACTTAGCTAAGTAAGGAAAAATAATGTCACTAACGGGCTTCCGTAGTGTATGATCAATTTTGTTTTAGTCACTCACACGTTTAGTAATATCAAATTATAAACGAATTTTCTTATTTCAAATTAAACCAGTTTCTAACCATATACTCGCCTCGTTAACTAAAGCTTTCTTAGTCGCGAGAACAACTAAATAATATAAATGTTGAGTTTGACCAAGGATGTTTAACACCGAAACTTCACTCTTAAATATCCTTGGTTAACCCTCATGATGATTGGTGTACAATAATAACATATTTATTTTGTGTAGTTTATATGAATATCAAAATCAAATATAATTTCCTGTTCTGAGCAAAGTGGACTTTAGGTTGTTTCCAGCCATAATAAATAGTCTAAATAAACTTTTTAAACATTTTTAACATCATTGGCACGGTGACAGTGTTTTCATACATGTTCAGGAAATGTTAATTTTCCAGGTATGTTCACATGAACCATGAACCGTTGAGGATTAGAAACGCTCGCCCATATTTGATTAACAGCAAGGAAAAGAAAACAGAACTTCCCAAGGAACGCGCTGATACCATGCGCATGCGTAACATATTCAGTTTTGTTTTCCCAAAGTATCCAATCAGAAGAGACTGGATTACCCACGTGACGAGGCAAATTATTATTAACCTTCTTGTAGGTCCGACATGACCCGGTTCAATAGATGCAAGTTACGTTCTGCTTCGTCATCTGGTATCATTTCAGTAGGTGTTGCTGAAAATGAAGGCATATGCACTTTAGCACCTGTTTGGGGGTTATATATTGCTGGACAGTTTCTGTGACAATTGATCGTACACTTTGCAATCACCCGTTGTTTACATTTGCCAGATTTCGTTGAACCTTTGCTTCGCTGGTTCCTTTTACTTGTTTTCAACCAGCAGTATATGACATCGTTCAATGTACTGCCATGGATTTTGATGTCTGTAAATATGGATCTAAGAAGGAAAGGAAACGTTTAAGCACGTCCGTCACCAAATACTGTTTACGATATGGGAACTGTTATTTGGTCATGTTTTCTTTTCTAATGTCTCTCAATGTTTTTGAACAAAGGATTTAACCATTAAGAGTAACAAAAATTTCAAACTTGTAAATTGTGTTTGAAGTACCGAATGCTTGTTGGAAGTAGCTTTACCACTTCAAAGACTCTTCTTAAGAGTGGTTAATTACCTACTCCAGTAATTCCTGAGTGCTGTCTCCTGAAGGTGGGTTCCGAAAGCTTTATACTTCAAACTCTATTTTATTGGAGGAACGATCAAAAGAGTACTGTTACGAGCATGACTCACATCAACTTCAAAATATTTCGACCCACGCATGTTTTGACAGAACTGAATATTAACTAATATTTTACTCCTTGCAAAATATTAGATTTGCCAAATTTGTTGATTTTAATTTCTTTCTGAACATTTTGGCCACAAGATGTAATTTATGTAGGTTGGTAAATGAACGAACCTATGAAGTTTTGAAGTGATATCACGTGCAGCAAGTCACGTGCAACAATTCCTTTCAAAATATTCAAGTTGCTAGGAAATAAGAATAGGTTTTGGTGATGGAATAATTTCCGCTGCTCCTTACACAACCATGCCGAATTGGTACGGAGCAGAGGTCTGGGTACTTAGTTTTAAGGTAAACTAAAAATATTAATTTAATTCTAGAGAGTTGAAATATCCTTACGTGGATGTGAGAGCTGTGTGAGAGATACAAGATGGTGCAAATATTCCACTAAAAAGAAGAAAAAGCATGATATAATATATTATATTGACTTTGTATCAATACTTGTTATAACATATAATATTTTGGCCACGTTGTCCAATAGTTCCGCATTCCTAACAATCAGCAGTTTTTAAAAGATACAGTATATGTCCTAAAAAATTAAAAGCTGGGTGAAACATTAATTTTAGAAAATATTTAATATTGTTATTTAATTTCGTTATATTCTATTAAATTTCTTAATATATAAAAATATTAAAGCTACTAACTGCTTTCTGTCAATTCCTTTCAACGAATTCTTCATCCGTTTTCCCAAATTTAGTACATAGTTCATGTATTTTCTGTTTAACATTTCTTCCGGTTGGAGCTCCAGTTCTTTGTTGTCTGCTAGTATCTGTGCAGTATCGTAGAGCCATTGCACGATAAAAACAGGACCTAGGGCACAAAGATTAATCGATTTTCAATGACTTTGTTGTTATTATCCTTATCGAATGGAGAGAAACAAACAAAATTTTCTTAATCCGAACAAACACAATTTATGTATATCCATCATCTGTCGATGTTATCATTGAAATATTACATATAAGAAGATTCCTCCTGGTTATTTTAAACTTCCCATTGGAAACCTTTATAATTTTATGAGGAACCAGGGGGTCGTATCAGCTTTTACCAAATTTATTTGACATTGTATTTCCAATAATTAAGCCCCTGAAAAAAGACAAAAAAAAACAAGGAAATGACCTATGTATGATTTGATTGGTTATCCGGGATATTATGCATTAGAGGGTTATTAGAATTACAATTAATCTACCACTGACCGATTGTTTACTTGCTTACAATTATATCATAGCTGTAGAAAGGTAGCCATTTTAAGGGAAAGAGGGGTACGTACGTTTATTACATTGTGCAAGTTGTTCCAAAAATAATATAAGAACACTTAGATATACACCCTGTGTGTTGAAGATTTTTTATTGGAAATCTTTATCATCTTATTAAGAACTAGGAGGTTTTATAAAATCTTACCATATTTATTTTCCCATATATTTTAAAATAAGAAGAAATGGATTTGGTTTTCTTCATTTCTGAGGTTCAGGTATTACAACAGGTATAATAGGGTTCATTTTTAACATTTAAAAGAAATGTTTGATGGGAGAAACGACAATTAAATTTACATCCATTAAAACATAATAAAAAACACGTGACCGGTATGTAAATTCTTACTTCGTAATGTCGCGAATGTGTCACGCGCAAACAAACATTTGTGTTTATCTTCCCTTGTCATTGTACTGCCACACGATGAATCGACTACTGCATCCCAATACCTACAAAATATACGTCGTCGGAAAATTGATGATATATGGTAGTGCAGTGCGTCCTGTAGAAGTACATTACCTTAACTTACTTTAAATAAATAAACGGGAAAGGAATGGTGCCTCACATACCTAGGAATTAGTCCATCATACACTAGGGTTGATGGTGTCGTGAAAATTAGTCCATCATACACTAGGGTTGATGGTGTCGTGAAAATTATTTAAATGAGTCCTGATTTCTCGTGATTATTTTCATCTACCTGTCCACATTTCGAACATTTTCATGAACGTACAACAGCAGGTGGGATCCTAGAAACTTTCCTGGCAACGTCTACCTCAATCTCGTTTTCTTGACACTTGGAGAAAAAGAGTGCGTTCTATTGTCTAG
>JANTOQ010205478.1:0-14047 GCA_027564595.1 Bythotiara depressa | reverse complement strand
CGATGATATACGTCCCCCGTCTGATTCTTAACGCTCTAAAACTTAGATTAAACTATTAAAAATCGCACGCCTAAATTTATTTTTTTCAAATATGGCGTGCGACAACCGCACGCCAGGCATTTTCTTTATTTCCAAGCCTGTACTTAGTTTTTAAAAGTTGATTTCCATGTCTATTTGACAGACGTTTTGTTTACGATATGATAGTAAATCATAGTCATTATAGTCCAAGAAGGCACCATGACAGAATTCATCACTGTATTTATGGGATCGTCTCAATAAGGGGCAATGTTCTAACTTTCTGTAAAACTCCTTTTTCTGAAATATGGATTTTCATCCACTCAAACAATCACTGGACTCATTATGTATGACTCACTTCAGGCCCATATGTATTACAGACAAAAATCAACAAACAATTATTTTGTCATATAAATCTCGATTCCATCAACTTATGAAAGAAAAAACATTTTTTGTCTATCCCAAACAATGGTAAGAATGTCTATTTCATTTTATTGCTCTATTTCTTGAAATGTAGCAATATATGATAAATATATACAAAATATCTTCCATCTTTGTTTTTACTTTTATCATTTCTTGTCAGTTTACAGTTCATGGAGAAACCTTTTGCACAAATTTGTGACAATACCAAAGCTGCAACTTGATTTACAAACTAATAAATATGTAGGTAAAAAACATTTTGTTACATCATCGTCTTCTACTTGAAGAGCATCTAATTTAATTTGTGATGTCAATATATCTATAAAAAATGGAAAGTCAACAGGCTGTACACATTTAGCTCACTATAATTAGGACTTTATTCATACTATAATTATACCAAAATTATTCATGCTAAATTTTCTGAAACAAGTTTTCTCTTATTCCAGCATGGTATAAACAGGAAAATAAATCTTCTGAAGGACAAGTAAATAAAGCAAACAAAAATAAGATTTTTCACCAACCTACATTCATGCACATTTGAGACTTTTGTTGCTTTAGGCCCCCTTCATGTGCTTTGGTGTTCTTTTTTTTAGGGGAAAGCTAACTACATACCTCAAACAGTGTTTTTGAAGTAAAAATCTAGCTAACCTCTACCACCGTTTATTTCTATTTTTCTTAGTTAGATATCTTTACCTACATGACCTTGTGTAAATGTTGTAAGAGCCTTTGTAATAGTGTGTGGAGGTCTCTCCCAGCACCCTGGTAAATTTTGAATCATTTAGAGCTAGCTAAGTACCTCCAAGTTAACTATGTTTTATTGCATTATATTTGTTTTTTTACTTTGTTCTTCTAAATTATGACTTTTTTCCACTGTAATTTTTTAGTAGAGTTACACTAGCTGTTACTACTTATAGTGTAGATGTAGAAGAAATTTGTTCGTAAATTTGCAATTATTTTTTAGACTTAAATACACAAGGAAACTTTGAAAATTTATAAGCAAAACTTGACATTTTAGCAGAAACACCCTTTTCGCTTAAACTTGTGTATTTTTAAACTTGTGTCCAAAGCATACTTTTCCAACTTTTGCATATAGTATCAATGTGCACGTGTAATTTCTAACCATTTACAGCTAGCTAACTACTAGAGCCTTTGTTAAAGTGAGTAAAGGCACCTCCCAGCTCCCTGGTAAATTTTGAATCATTTGGAGCTAGCTATTTACTTTTTCTTCTGAATTATGACTTTTTGCCTCTGTAATTCTTTAGTAGAGCTACACTAGCAATTAGTACTTAAAGTGCATTATTAATAAAACATGGAATCACCAGTAACATGCTGTAACGACCAGTAGTAACAAGCTGTAATGGACAGGACGAAAAGGCAAAAATCTTCCGGGATCGAAAATCGCTCTCTTTTCCCCATTTCTGAACATCCAAAAGACACAAAAGACACAAATGAGACTGGTGAAAGGAAAGAAAGATGTCTTCATTGCTACTTTCAACGTTCAATCACTCAAAACGGAAGGAAAAATACCAGAACTGATCTCCTCAACCGAAACAACAAAACACGACATCATCTGCGTACAAGAGCATAGGTTCATCCATGATGACCAAGAAACAAAAGAGCAGACCTTTGGAAACTGGATGTTCAGCTTGGAAAAACACCATGAACGCATCCAAAGGGGTGTTGGTATGCTTGTTAGCCCACATGCATACAACGCACTGGGCAGTGTAGAGAAGATAGCCCCAAGGATAATGGTAGCTACCTTCAATGGAAATCCTCAAACTACTGTTATCTGTTGCTACAGTCCCACCAATGTACAAGACGATACTGAAGTAGAGAATTTCTATCATGACCTGTCATCTGTTATGAGGCAAATACCAAAACACAACATCTTGATCTTTTGGCGGAGACTTCAATGCACACCTGGGACAAACAGATGGATTCAAATATGCCTACCACCTCATCACCAACAGAAATGGCAACATGCTGAAAAACTTCCTCAAAGAAAACAAGCTGCTAGGCCTGAACACCAACTACCAAAAAAGATCCGGACAGCTGTGGACACAGCCTCACCAAATGGAACAAAAGCGCAACTCGACTACGTAATCATCAACAGAAAGTGGAAAAATAGTGCCGAAACTGCAGGGGATTCAACTCTTTTGTCACTGTTGGATCAGATCACCATATCGTTTCTGCTAAGATCTGTTTGACCCTCAGAGCAAATAAAAACAAAACTAGCAGGAGTCCACCTTACGACTGGTTTTGCTTGGCAAACAACTTCGAGAATACCAACATCTTTTCGGAGAGTGTTAAAAACAGGTTCACTGCTCTCCAAAATGCTAAAACAACCAACACAGCAAACTCCACCTATAAAAACTTTGAGACAGCATGTAAAGAAACCGCTGCTGAGATTATACCTTTGAAACCCAAGATGAAAAAGAACATCCCTCGGAAGTAGTGTACAAGAAGCGTAAAGATCTCCAAGATGCAGCAAAAGCCAAGACCCAACTCAGACCCAACAGATGAGAACATTGCCAAATTCAAAAAGGCACAGACATCTCTCACATAAACATATGAAAAAGAACGTGCTGAATACCTGCAAAAGAAAATAGACACTATCGAGAATGCGTCTTGCAACAAAAAATGAGATGTTGCATGGCAGACAGTAAACGAAATAAGTGGGAGAAGAAGTGGAAACAATGCAAAACTGAAAGCATCTAACCAAGAAGAAAGAGTAAAACTCTGGAAAAACATTTTCAAGATCTGCTAGGAGAACCACCAAAAATCCAAGACGAAACAATAAAACCAGTTGTGACGAATAAACTTGACATCAGGAAAGGACCGTTCACCATAGAGGAACTGCAGAAAACTCTAAAGAACATCCAAAACGGAAAAGCTTGTGGCCTAGATCACATACCGGCTGAAGTCTGGAAACAGGAGAATTCAATGAGATCCTATTAGAATCCAGTAATGCAGTATACCATCAAGAACCAATAGATTTGTGGACAGAAGTGTGCTTGCTGCCTTTCCCCAAAAAAGGTGACCTGGGGTTGACCAAAAACTATTGTGGTATCACTTTGACGTCAATAGCAGCCAAAATATACAACCTCCTGTTGTTAAACAGAATAAGACCAGAAATGGAAAAAGTGCTGAGGAAAAACCAAAATGGTTTTCGTTCAAATCGATCTACAACGGGTCAAATCCTCACCATCCGACACATCCTAGAAGGTGTTAAGATCAAAAATCTTCCTATCGTCTTACTATTCATTGACTTCTCGAAAGCATTAGACTCGATCCACCGAGGGAAGATGAAGGAAATCATGCTGGCCTACAGTATTCCCCACGAAACTGTAGATGCCAGTATGATTCTCTACCAAAACACACGATCTAAGGTACGGTCACCTGATGGTGACACAGACTTTTTTAACATCACTGCAGGAGTCCTCCAGGGAGATACCCTTTCCCCGTACATCTTCATAATCTGCCTCGACTATGTGCTGAGAAAAGCATTAGATTCAAACGTTGACCTTGGTTTCACCCTATCCAAACGAAAAGCCGCGTTATCCAGCAATCAAGATAACTGATGTTGACTATGCAGATGACCTTGCTGTTCTCACAGACTACCTGAAGGATGCAACATCTCTCCTTTATAAGATCGAAATGGTAGCAAGTGAAGTAGGCCTTTACATCAATGCCTCCAAGACTGAATTCATCAGCCTCAACCAAGATCAAAGTGATGGTATGAAAGATCTTAACGGGGAAAACATCAAATCAGTTGAAGACTTTAAATATCTTGGCAACTACATCGCCTCCACCGATAGAGATGTTGAAATCAGATGTGGAAAAGCATGGGAAGCACTCAATTTGCTCAACAAGATCTGGAAATCAAATCTTCCAGACAACCTGAAAAGAAATTTCTTCCGAGCAGCCATAGAGTCTGTTCGTGTTTATGGGGCCACCACCTGGACAATGTCAACAGCACTTAAAACAAAGATAGATGGTGCATACACACATATGCTTCGAACCGCACTCGAAATATCATGGAAAGACCACATCACCAACAAACAACTCTATGGCAAAATACCAGAAATTAGCTCAACTATCAAACAACAAAGACTGAGGTTTGCGGGAATGTCTGGCGTACCAAAGATGAACTGGCATGTGATGTTCTGCTATGGCAGCCAAGCCATGGTAAACAAGCACCTGGTCGACCCAAAATAACATTCCTCAACCAACTGACTAACGACACGGGATGTCGAGTAGACACGGGATGTCGAGTAGAGGAGCTGCCAAATGCTATGAATGACAAAGTCGTATGGAGTAAGCGTGTCTTGCGATGCCGAGCAAGCTCGATCCAGTAAGTAAGTAAGAACATTCTGAATAAATATTTAACGAAGCAAAGGAGACATAGGAGCATCACGTGCGCTATTATCGAGAGTGCAAGGGGTGAGTTATGTTTGAAAAAAAATAAAATCAAAATTTAGTTTTGCAAATAAGGTGCCAATAGTTTCCGTATGCAATTTGATTATAGCGTACGTTCTTTGTTAGTCTTCTTAGAATGCATTTAAAAGGTTTTTAACCCCTAAACAAGCATTATATGAGTGTACGACCTTCCAAAAATACCCTTTATTTTCCGTATTTTCCATACCAAGCTCCATAACCTCTCCTAAAACAAAATAGTATTTGCCACAAAAACATTAATAATCGAGACAAACTTTTCTTAATTGAAATAGCTACCGCACTTGGAGCGAGAAGAAAACAACAAATATATACTAACTTTATACAGTTAAATACTGTAACATAATACTGTCAAACATTTTTATGGCTGATATGTCTTTGTTATATCTTCTTTTGTGGTTTATGTGGTTTAAATTCAATATTGAAATTTTAGCGAAATTCCAACTCTTCAACTTTCGCAATTTTTGTTAGCTACCTTCTGCTACGGAATCATCCTAAAAACCTAAATAACTACTTCTACAATGCCGTAGATGATGCACTACTACATTAAATATGTTGTAAATACTCCCTAATTACTAAATAAATCGTTTTTAGAAGGATATTGTGCGTAAAAAATTTCTTAGCCAGTGAGTTAACGTTCACTGCTAATTGGTAGAGCCATCAATGTTCAAGCGCAAAGCACTTCTTGTTTTAATTGATTTCTATATGTATAAAATTAAAATGTCTCGCATGCATCATGTTGCGCATGGAAATACTTGCTACATTATATATAGGTCTCTTGAGAATAGACAAAACTTTCACCTTGTCTGGCTAAGAAAAAGAAAAACAGGTTTCCCAGTTTAGAAAATTGCAACTGATTTTTTACGACCGCTGCATAACATATTAATTATAAATATTGCCCTTAAGCAAATAGTTGTGGTGGAAATGTGAATAATAATTGTGCCTTAAAAAAATTCATAAAACATACCAACAAACACACGTCAGCAGTAATATTTTCAATTACAAAAAATATAACAATACAAATAAATTCAACAGTATAAATAACCAAAGAGAAATGAATGGAAAAAGTTTGGGCATACCTAAACTAGCAGAACTATTGGTATCACTGTCACACTGTAAACCCATTTCAGCATCATGATCTAAATAACAGTTAACAAAATGTGCTGAAAAATATTGTATTCACAGATAACCTCATTATAAGATCCAGAGTATTCTCAACACAGTAGATATATAATATATTCACTTGAAAAAATCCCCAGGTATGCAAAATTATAAAGATAAAAATATTAAACAGAAAATATGAGTAGACAGTGTTTGAAAGTTTCTTATATGTTGTATCTTGGTGATTGCTGTTATGGAGTATGCATTGATGGCACAGCATAGATGGTTCAGTCTACGTGTGTTGTCTCTGTCCTAATTTTTTACTTATATCTGTTTTACACAATACAATTTTTAAATTATTTAGAAAAGTAGCAACAACTAGTCATACAGACTCCAAACTTGGTCATATTATTAATTAAGGCAATGGAGTCTTAATGAGATTGATGCAATGAAGCTACAAGACAGCAAGCTGCGATGATAATACGTGTCCTCGAGGACAGTTATATTTAAGATACAGAGACCAGGCTCTTTGAAGAATGTGCCAAAGAGCAAGCATTCTCCCTTATTACAAGGTAGATATAATCTGTCAAAATGTTTTTCGACCAAGAATTGTTTACGAAAAGGAGGAAAAATAAAATAAAAAATAAAATAATATACAACGAACAACTGCAGAAGGGAAAACAGAACAGCAAAGTTTTAAAAAACTATTTACTGAAAAAACTAACTAGAAAAATTCGTTATGTATGGATTCATTATTTACAAACGTACAACTATCTATGTGGTAGAACTTGTGACTCTGGCTGTAACTTTCCACTAGTGTTATGGGTCCCCAACACTCAGCCTAACACAGATTAATGTTGTTGGAGAATGGCTAGGTTATGCACATGGTTGCTGGACCATGAAGACCTGACAAAAAGTCAGACTCCCTACGAAGCATCTTACAAATGACATAAAGGGAAGCTTGATTGTTAATACCTGAAGACCAAGAGATCAAACTTGGCCCTACTGGAATAGGGTTAGAGGTGGGGCTGCCACACCCAAAGTTTTGGCTAATAAAAGCCAAACACCCTTGCTAATGCTTCTTACAAGCAAAAACAAAAACAAAAAAACAGGAAAAACGACAGGAAGTACTAAGTGAGCAAACTCAGCTTCCCGGTCATACTGGGGTTATAAGTGGGGCTGTCACACCCAAAGATAAGAACAATAAGATCTAACCCACTTGCTAAAGCTTCTTAAAAGTAAAACAGAAGGGAAGATTAAATGAGCAAACTTTCCATCTGTTCTGGACTGGGGTTACACACTAATATGAGATATATGATCAAACCCACTTACAACTGACCACATCCATCAATGTTATTAAATATTTGGGCCCTGTTTACATATCATTCATTTTCGAAATTATAGAAAAGTAACAACAACTAGTCGGATGGACTTTACACTTGGTCAGATAATTAAGTAAGACAATGTAACCTAGATATGAAACAATTGACCACGAGCTTGGATAACGTTATCAGTAATTTAGGCCCTGTTTACACAATACAAGTTTTAGAAAGTTTAGAAAAGTAACTTCCATTGACCGTACAGACTTCAAAATTGCATAGATAAAACTGACAAAAATTGACCCTGCTGTCATAAAAAAAACTTTTTAAACAGAAAATAGCATCATTACATTACTCAGGGAGTAGTGAGGCATATAATAGGTGATGTATTTTCTTTCTGTAACTTGTGATTGCAAAGATAAAATTGGAAAATTTTATTCACTTGTGTCACATAAAATATTCTGCCAGAACACCTTTTTTAGATAGAGATTAGATTGGTGTAACATCGTTAACCAGGGTATAGGAGTATGGAAATTATATATTTTTAGTCAGGTACTTAATATTAAGATCGTTTAAAGTGGATGAAAAACCCTTTGTAAAACAATTTGTTAGAATGCTTTTATAGTGTGAGTAGGATCATGTTTGATTGAAAATAATTACCCCCTGATGTTGTCAAAAATTTATATGTATAATTACACGTTTCCATCAATGTTGTAATAAAACATTTCACAAAACAACTCTAAAAAAATCAAAAACCACAGCTAGAATTATGACCATTATTAAACATTTCAAAAACCATAAACTTAATTTCCTTACTATACCTTAATTAAATACATTCCAACTGTTACTGGTCTGAAATTAAAGTGTACGAAATTCAGTGCCTTTTGGAGAAAAAATTGAAAACACATCACCTATTTGGCAAAATAGAACAAGAAATACAAAACCATTCAAAAAGAAAGTAACTAAAGCTTGACCCCACAGTTTGAGAGCAAGGTAATTAAATTTAAATTAATTTTTAAAAATAAAGTAATAGTAAATAAATATATCAATATACAAATATAAAGACTGGTATAAATAAATTTAATATATACTGTAGGGATGTAAACTTACACAGGAATTCACACACATATAGACTTTTCTTAATTTAAAAATTATTTTTCTTATGGTTAGTAAATGTTATGCACAAGGTGAGAACTCAAGTTTACATACATAATTCTTCTAAAAATTATTTATTGTGATTTTGAAACTGGGCTAATGCCATCCTTTATAAATGGAAAATATCATGTTTTATGCATATAACCATACTTGTAAATATTATTTTCTTTTTCCATTGATAATTTTCATTTCCTTTTAGTCGTAATGCTGCCAAACAATTAAATGTTCAGCGTTGTAATTTCTTGAAATTCCTTGAAATGACATGACTTTTATACAAAATAATAATGCAACATTTAAAAGGAATGAAACGTTTCAAAAAACAAATGAAACGTTTAGGCTTATATTACGTTTAAATGTTTCACAAAACAATATAAAAACAGCGAAACCTTTCTGAAAGGAAATGTTTTGATTTAAAACATTTCATTCTAGCATTTCTGAAACATTTCAAGGGTTTCTTGCTAAAGTCTCATGGTAGGTCATAAATCATTAACTTCTGATTAATAACTTCTGTTTTTCTTCTCCTTGGCAAGACAACCAGTTTGTTTATATCTGTAAAAGTTGAAGCAATACCATTGTCAGTATTATCAAATTGTTTATTCTCAAAATACCTATGTAAATGTAGCAGCTTGCATTCATAATGATACACATGAGACATGTTAATGTATACATTTTGAAAGCAATTTAAACAACATAAATTCAGAAAAGAAACTTGGTTTTTCTGCAATTTTTCATGGTACGAAAATGTGTATATCTCTCCGTAACGGTGTTTTTGTTTTTATACCGCACACAGAAACATTATAATTAAAACATGGCTTTTACTGCAATTTCATGTTCCACAAATAAATATTTTGATGTCAAAAGTGCCCTTTTTCAGGAAAATAACACCTATTCCTTTCATACTGCAATATGCCCTGCAGCATGTTTATTGATTAAATTAATCAGTGACGTAACTTTCGTTTTGAGAATGTCCATAGTTTGATGGTGTAATAAATTTAACAGCTTAATTTGAGTGTTGTTTAAATTCAACTTTGTTGTACAATGATACATTATTAGTAGACAAACCAATGATTGGTATATTTTAAGAACAACAGTATATGTTAATCTATTATGCATTAACAACAGTATCTTTAAAGGGGTTTTAACATTTGGCACATTTTTCTACCAATTTAATAAAAACAGACACTAACCTAGCTAGAATACTGGAAAAGTAAAAAATATTATGCTGGAAATTTATTGGAGCACATCAGCTATTTGTTTCTTCATGTTCAGGAAAAAGTATTATTGAATACAGTTGGGACTTACGTACATGGGTTACGGAAACGAACATGAGTTTACAGAACAGGATATTAAAAATGTGCTTATTTTCTTCTCTCATCTAACCACACACCATTTGAAAGATATGCTAAGTGCTAAAGAATAAAAGATCAAATTCTTCTTTTAAAAAGAGATATAGTTAACACTTTGGATCCAATAGTTTGCTGAACATTTGGTCAAAATTCCCTCTGCATCAACATCACTTTGTAACTCACAATACTCTATCAGAAAGTCAAATCTTCTGCAAAACTTCCTGTACAGTAAAGCACTTCCCTCTCTTACCCACCATTTTTACATTGTTTTAACACTGTAATTTTTTTCAATTTCCTCCACACTAGAATGTATTTTTCTCAGCACTAATATGCTGGAACTGCCGAAAAGAAAATACCCTGACATTAAATGACTATACCATTGGAATGCTAAAACCATTTGACATGAAATAAAAAGCAATTATCTTATATTTTAAAGCTGTTAACGTATCTATGAAAGAAAGAAAATCCGAAATAAAATTAATTTAAACGTGACTACAAAATTATAATTTAAAGCGAGTGATGAATCGATAATTGTCCCAAGGTAAGTAGAAATAGTTTTGTCTAAGTTGACAACATAATCTATCAAGTCTTCTCTTGTGCTTTCTGAATAACAACCATGACTAGCAAACTTTGATAAACTTTCTTGAACATCCTTGTGGAGCATTGATTTTGATATTTTCTAGGTGATTATGACTTCTTTGATACTCTGATCTGCCAGATGTATGCTATTTTATGCCTTGTAAAAGACCTTTTCACAAACAAATTTACACAGGAGTTAATTGTTATCTCCAACAACAGCATCAAACTCTGCACTAAATTCTTCATCCTCATCTAATATATCTTTCTCCATAACAAAAAATACCTCATTCGTACTGGCCATTTTGTTTTGGAAAGTGTGCACCATCACTCAGGTCACTATATGCATGTTCAACAATGGGAATATGAAAACAATTTCCCATTTGCAGACATACGTACAATAATTAGGTTTGCATCTAAAATTAACCCGATAATGCCTGGATACATCACCTACATATTATAAATTGCCTAATAGTATCCTTATAATTAATTGTAGATCAGAAGCACTTGTAGCAACTTTATAATTATCATTTTCTTTCTAATTAGTAATTCCCCTGGAAAAAGTAAAACAGCAAAGAAATTGATATAGCTTTGAATAATTTCTGAGGACACCAGGAAATAGGGTACATATTTAAAAATACCTACTTCCATTATCATAGTTCAATTTACAAGATAAGATAAAATAAGAGCAGTGATGATAAAGCAGGTGTATCCAGAATAAGGTGGCTCTATATATAAAATAAACTATAGATGATTGATCGTACCTCTTTTTCTCTTGACATATATAATAGCACCAACAAGTGACGATAAAACAAAGAAACCACATAAGATATAGTATATATGTGATTTTTTTTGCTTTGTTGTACGTGTATGATCCAATGTTTGGTTTGTAGTTGGAAGTGGGTTGGTTTGTTGCTGGGAGTATGTTGGTTTGTCTGTTGATTTTATAAATGGAGTGAGTGAAGCATTTTTACCACTGTTTAGTGTGTATAGGTGGGGTTTTGTTGGATTTGGTTTGTCTGTTGATTTTTTCAATGGGGTAGGTGATGCATTTTTACCACTATTTAGTGTGTATGATTTGGATGTTGCTAGGTTTCCACAGCCACAATTCTAAAAATGAAAGTTTATGTAGAAAAACTCATAACAAAACAAATTGATATGCTTAATACTAAAATAAATCACAGTGTATGTAGTTAGATGTGTCTTTCTCATTTAACACGTATCTTAAAACCAGTTTCCATATACATAAACATGGTGCAAAAGACGTAATGTGCTGTTTAGATACATTTGAATATGCCACACAAGGCTTATATTTATGTGCTAGATGCAGTCAGTCGTAACAAAATGAAGATCGCTGGTGTGTTACCAGCCTTGGTTAATATCTTACATCAACAGGTTATGGATGGTTACTATTAACCTTTTGTTTGGTTTCTATTTGATGATTCTAGTTTTTGCTTGTTAATCAGAACTGATGTTATTCCTGCATTACTAAAATATTTAGATTGTTTAACTGCCATTGAACTTATTCAAAACCAGAAAGGAAATAGAAATGAAAGTAATGTTTATAATGATAAGAGATCAGATAGCTGCTCTAATGTACAACCCATGGAAGATTCTAAACATTCTGCCAGCTACTTTAATGTACAATTCATGGGCGACTCTAGTGACACCATTCTACCACCGATAACAATGTTAATAATGCCATTGTTATACATGTATTATATAGATGGGTAAGTACATGAGAAAATATATTTTTTGGTCAATATATTTCTTGGTCAATATATTTGATATAGTTGATCAAACGATGGATGAGAAGAATAGTCCCTTAATCCACCTACGCTTACCAAATTGTTAGCTTGAGCAACAGAAATTTGATCAACACACGACACAAACGTTTATTTCACATTGCAGAGGAATAAAAAACCTCAAGATCATTAAATAATGCTTTTTCGTTTAAATTTGTACTTAATTCATTGCAGTTTTTATTACGCACGTGGGGTTATTCTTTGCAAACTCAGTTTGTGTTCAAATAAAACCTTTAAGCAAATTGATGTATGAAAACATATAGTGCATAATGACAAGATGTGATGCAGAAAAACAAACAAATGGTTTTAAAACCTATTGGTTGAGAAATTCACTCATAGCAGAGACTTACACTACCAAGTGTAAAAATCTTGCACAGGAAAGCGTAACGATTATAACCTTCACGGTAAAGTTTTATATTTACCGTAAATCTTATTTTCTTTACCGTAAAGATTTATATTTACTAGTAAATATAATTACTTTACGGTAAAGAATAATCTTTACTAGTACATATAATTTCTTTATGGTTAAGAATAATCTTTACTAGTAAATATAATTTCTTTACGTAAAGCATAATCTTTATTAGTAAATATATTTTCTTTACGGTAAAGAATAATATTTGTTAGTAAAGATAATTACTTCACGGTAAATATTTTTCTTTACAGAAGCTAATTACGGTACCATAACGATTTTTCCTTTACTAAGAAATGGTGTGAATGTGAGTAACAGGTGATGAGTATAGTTACAAAGATTATCGTGAAAACTTTAGTAACAGTGTAGAAGAATCAGCTGGAAAATTGCGCACTAAGAAACAGTAAATACATTTTCTCCTTTCTCACAAAACTCGTGGTTCTGGGAAGTGTGTAAATATTTTCATCATACATTTATGCCGCAATGTTTATTCTACAACGTTGATTCATTTTAATCTCTAAATTTCCAGCTGGCGTTATGATTAAACACCTGCCAGTTATTAAAAATGTCCTAATAAGAAAAGAAAAGACGCGTATTATTCCAATTCAAATCTCCAATATTTTCTTGTCACACGTCAATCAAATTTTTGCACGTGAAAGAAGCACAACCTTGTTCTTCTGGGAATTTTATAAATGAGACGAACATGTTTTAAAAATAAATAAACCAAAAGAAATAGAACGTTTATTCTTAGAAATAAACCAGAGTTTATTCTTAGAAATAATCCAGTAGTGAATTACAATTCGAAAGCCAGTTAATTAATTGTAATGCAACTTCCTTTCCAGGTAAAACGTAACTCACTATATAGCTTTTCTAAACCAGAATATCGTAACTCGTGACAGTTTTTTTAAGCTAGAAAATCGTAATAACGGCCGTAAAATGCCATTTGTTACACGATGTACGATCGCGTGTTCCATTTCTAAGCCTAGATAAACAACAATCTATGACCACTAGCTCGATCTTCTAAGCCTCTAAACGTACGTTAAACAAGGATCTACGACCCCCGTCCAATTTCCAAGTCTCTAAAACTTGGAATGAAGGACGATCTACGGCCGCGCATTCCAGTGTTAAGCCTCTAAAACATTATATTAAATGACGATCTGCGACAGCTAGTTTCGATTTCTAAGCCTTTAGAACATAGATTAAACAACGATCTATGATTCCTGTTCAATATCCAAGGCTGTAAAATCTACTAAACCTAAAACGAACGACGTTTTACTCCAATAATTTCTATTTCATTTGCTTTGGCTTCATAATTGACTCCTAATATAGCAGGGCCTTTTGTAAACATTTTTTTCTTTCTTGCTGGTCCTGCAGACATAATGGCTTCATGAGCTTTTTCTTAAAAAACACTCTTCATTGTTGTATAACACACTTTAATCTTTAAAC
>JANTOQ010205367.1:0-14048 GCA_027564595.1 Bythotiara depressa | reverse complement strand
TCGGAACTACATTAGCTTTTTTCCATTGATCGGGATAAAAACCAGAAGTTAATGCTGCTCTAAAAATTATCAATAAAAGAGGAACTATTGCATTGTAACATATTTTTAACATTCGTATCGAAATATCGTCCCAACCGTGAGCTTTATTTAAGTTTAGTGAACGAATTTCGGAAATAATATTTCTATCATTAAAGATAATGGTGTTGACTCTTGTGTTTGTTTTGTACTCAAAATCAGGAAGCTCACTCAGGAAGCTCACTCAAATGACTGCAGTTAACCGGTATGAGCATTTAGCGAATTTAGAATTAGCCGAACGTTTAGACAATACGAAAGCGAGTGTCAATATTGATATTTTAATTGGTTTAGATTTATATTATTCTTTTATGACAGGTCAGATGAAAAGGGCACACAATTGACCGGTAGCTATAGAATCTATTTTCGGTCGGATTTTATGTGGCACGTGCGGATGTTTTGAAGGAAAAAATGATGCCATTGTTCGAACAATGACACATTTTAAACCAATGTTTTGGATACGATCTGGAAAGTAGTCAGCTTAGGTGTAAGTGATGGAGTTGAAGTAGTAAGGTGTTTTGTTTGAAAAACATTTAAAATTCAACGGTGAGAAATCTGAGTGCAAGCTACCTTTGAAACCGTATCACAAAACCATACCAGATAATTACAAAAATTCAGTCAATCGTCTCATTAATTTAAAGTCTAAATTAGAAAGGAAACCGGATTTACTTTGTGAATATGATTCAATAATACGGAGCTACCTGAAGGAAGGAATTGTAGAAGTGGTTGTAGCTTTAGGTAAACCGGGAAACATTCATTATTGGCCACATCGTGCCGTAAGTGCGAGACGACAAAGAAACGACCGAAGTCCGTATTGTTTTTTACGCTTCTTCGAAAATCAAAGATGCGCCATCTTTGAATGAATGTTTATATTCTGGACCATGCATTCTCCCCTCGATTTTTGCTATTCTTCTTCGGTTTCACATGAGAAAGGTTGGCATTGTTTCTGACATTCAGCAAGCATTCCTACCTGTAGAGGATGCTAATGAAGATCGAGATTTAGTACGAATTCTTTGGTTCGACGATATTCTTTCAAGAAATTCTAGAACTATAGTTTTGCGATTTGCTAGAGTCGTATTCGGGTTAACGAGCAGTCCGTTTTTATTAAGTGGGACCGTTGCATTTCACTAATCAAGGTTAATTGAAGGTGGGTTAGATGTAGAATTACTTACACAGTTATTGCGTGATCTGTACGTTGATGATACCACAAAAAGTGTACAGACTACAGAGGAAGGGTTTACTTTTTACAGCAAGTCAAAGCAGTATCTGGCAAAGGAGGCTTTAATTTACTTAAATGGGCTACGAATGATTTGGGTCTGCGAAAAACGATTGATAGGCTCTGTAAACTTTTGTCTCGTATATTCCAGAATCATGACACTATTTTGTCAGGCACATTTTGGGTTAAAAACGTTTATCTCACGTCTGCACAAATGAGCACCAGAGGCCGGTTTTCCTGAGAATTACCAACTTCAGCAAAATGATCGACACATAATTTCTGTAAGATAGTTGTTTATTCTGTTTACACAAGAAAATAGATTATAACTGTAATAAAAACCATACCGTATAAAAAAAGCATCTGTCTATAATAGACAGAATATCGTGGTCTCCTAGTTGGCCATAATGTATAGGACTAACTGTTATTTATTACATCGATGGCGCAGCATGTATTAAGGCCGATTTCCCTTACTGCTCGAACTTTTTTCCCATGCTCAATTTGCTTTTTCAGCTTTGTCCGCTGTGCAAATTGAGAATTTTCAACTTTCTCAGCTCGTGTTCTCCGCCCGCGCGGGCAAAAATGCAGATATGAAAATCGGCCTTTAGTCTACGCGTGTTATTGGATGTGTCCTAATTTTTCGGGTTATATTTACCCGATTTATACGATACAATTTTAAAATTAATTTTTTCACTAGGTGTACGGACTTCAAACTTGGTCAGATGATTAATTAAGGAATGCAATCTTAATAACTTAATGATAAGCAGATAATTAATTAAGACAATGCAATCTTAATGAGACTCATGATCACGACCGTTGATGAAGTCATCAATTAATTTTTTGACTCTGCCTAGATTATACAATATATAGAATATTAGAAATTTAACTTTCCGCTATGTATGAGCAGTTCAAACTTGGTCGTATGGTTAATTAAGACAATGCAATCTTAATGGCACAAGAGATCACGCCCGCCAATGATGTCATCAAATACGTGGGCCCTGTTTACCTGACATTTTATAAATTATAGAAAAGTAACATGCACTAGTCGTGTGGACTTCAAACTTGGTCAGATGATTAATTAAGACAATGCAATATAAATGAAACAATTGATCATGCGTGTGAATAATTTAGGACCTGTTTACACGATACAAGTTTTAGAAAGTTTAGAACGAAGTAATTTTCACTGGCCCTATAGAGTTCAAACTTGGGCAGTTGATTACTTAATATAATGCAATCCTGATAAGACAATTAACTATCTCGACAATGACTTTTATATACGAAATTATTATATGCTACGAAGTGTCTACTTTAAAAACTGCTTTTTGTATTTAATACTGTCTTCAGTCTCGAACTGGTAATTGATTCATTCAGCTATAAAATTTAAATATGCAAGCAAGTAAAAAATTGTTCTTAAACTATTTAAATTGTTTTTGGAATCTTCTAAGCAATTTTTGCTACTGACAAACCTCCTCATGTTTCTTCAGAAATGTACTTTTAAATACCTGCTAACGTTAAAGGAAAAACTGCTAAACATACCACATTACATCAAACATGTTGCTATCAATCATCATTCATTTTATTATGTCATAGGCTGTATTCATTAGGGAAATCTCCCTCCTTGATTATGTAATATGAACTTAACTTGCATATATGCCTTAGCCTGCATTTCAAAATGTGTTTGCCTTTAAAAGGTGTGCCATTTTATTTTGTAATGATACGTTGCATAATATTTACTTTGTTAGCTTAGTCGGCTGCAGTAAAAATGTGCCATTTTGTCTGTAACAACTAGATTGGTCTTCAATTTCCCTATTTCCGACTCATAGGTAGAGCCTTATATATAAATCCCACCTTACTGATCTTCTTAAAGATTACACTGTCACATATTTTTTGAAGTAAACATGACATTTCGTCAGCCAGTTGCAGTTATGGAGAAGACGAAATTAGATCGTATTATAATAGGATGAATGTTATACTAAAAGCATTTAAGGAAACAAACAAAAACAGTGTGAGTTCTCCTAACAGAATTTGCGCTTTGGTCTGCAAAATAATCCTAGTGGTATTAATTCAATAGAGGCATGTTGTATATTTCCCTCATTCCTGCAATGTAATAGGGAGGAGGAGTATATTAAAAAATAATTTCAACCACTCTCCTCTCCATATCTCTTTATATTTTATATGTTTCAAGAAAATATTTATAAGCTTTTGGCCATATCAAATGGAATAACGTGAATTTCTCGGTTGGAATAACAAATGTTGATAGATCTCCAATGTTGAGGTTTCTGGCGTTATTAAAGCAGAGAGCGAAATAAATAATGGAATGACATGTACCTCATGTACATATAACATGTTCAGATATAAAACTGGAGACGAAAAATGAAAAGTAACTTTAAAAATTTACTGCTAGGAAACAGTTCTTATCACCCACCACCAAATTTATTTTACCTATTATTCACTAATTAACACTTCCGCAAATTGACGTCATAATCGTGAGAACTACATTACATAACTTTATAGCAATTCCTTCACCCAATCGCGGTAGGCTAGTTCTTAGTTGTTTCTCTGACTTTCTGGTTTACGGCACTTTACGTTCATGACCCGCTGCTAGACTGACAGACTAGTCTATTCTGCATTCGCATCTTCAGTAGCCATCGATGTTCAAGTGTATCGAGCCTCTTGTTTCACATTATCCCCCCCCCCTCTTCCATACATTTATATAGTCATACCCTTTAATGGATAAACTGGGTATATTAAAGTTCCCATTGGAAGCTTTTATAATAACACGAGGAATTAGGGGTTCTTATCAGTTTATATCAAATTTATTTTACATTATGTTTCCTATAATCAAGCCACTGGAAAAAGCAAAATGGCAAAGAAATTACCAAATGATCTGGTTCCTTTCCGAGGACAGTATGCATTAAAGAACTAAGGATCTTATACTCAAGTTTGTTTACTTCTTAGAGTAAATCGTGCTGAACGAGATGCTATTTCTGACAAAGCTCAAAGATTTCTAAAAGCCTATAATTGAGGACTAGTTACATGGAGCTGTTCCAGAAGCGTTATATCAGCGAACAAAGGCCTGTAATCCTGCACAAAATATTTGAATATTTTGCTGTTGTAGACCTCTTCTTTCTCTGTAGAGAGTCCGTAAAACGGTAATGGGAATAGGTGGTTACGGGAATCTCGCTAGAGTCACACTTGCTTGTGTATTATTTATCAAAAACAACGGAAAGCGTTCTTTATTCCTTAATATTTCCATTTCAAGACTTCTCAAATACCATTTCCTCTCATTCAGAGACACGCGCTCCCCTTGCAACCTTGTTTTAGGATCACGCGGTTACTTTACTTCAACAGTCAAACTGATATAAAAAACTAACCCATTCTTTATGTATATACAGACGCTATTTCATTATTTTGTCGACTTGTCTCAGTATTTTATATGCAGGATTGTGGTAGTAGAAGATACAATCATATATAATGTTTTTACAGATTTACAATGCTGCGCCAATTCTACAAAATCATGAGAAATGTTGACCAGTTCTTCTAATCACTAATCACTTGAATTTATAATACATGTTTCCTTTGTATAAGAATTCCGTTTAAAAGAAACTCTAGTCAATCTTACGAAAAAAGTTTAGAAACGTTACAGTGTCAATGAAAATTGTTTAGAAACTTCATTTTTTGTTTTATTAATCTCTAATAAACTAACACTGAAGCAACATTGAATTGTAACTGATAAGATTTTGCACGATAAATATGTATTTATGAAGAAAAATGAATAGTTAAATCAATGAAAATAATAATCTAGTGTAAAATACGTGATTTATAGCCTATAATAACATCCCTATATGAAATAAGAAAATTTTCAGAAACTTTGACTAGAAAATAAGGAAAAAATGTAAGAAACTCACTAGAAATCTTCGAGCTTAGTTTCATATTAAAAAAACATTTAAATGTTTTAGGAGGGAGGAAAAATATGTATTGAAATAATAACGGCAAGGGCGTTCTCGAATGTACATACAAAATTAATTTACAAAAAATAATACTTTAGAAAAGTTTCTGTCATCAGAGTTTTTACGTTTTGTAACAATTATCGCAAATATTAAACTGGTGGCTCAAGCAGAATGCGTCGCCGCATCTTCCGCATGTTGATCTGTCTTTTTGCAGTTTTTTTTTCTTATTTATGATTCTCTCCATGACAGTCGGAAAGGCATTTTCGACAAAGAACGGCGTAGTCAAGTGTTTTTCCTTTGTAGTTGTACAAATGGTTCAACGATACGTTCACCGGTAAATGTTGAAATTATTTGTACAAATACTGATGCAACTCAATTGCGTAATCTTCGTTGGATATATGGTTCCGATGCCTGTTGAAACCCGAAATAGAATGAAATTGTGTTGACATGGTGATTCTTGATTTTCGGAGAAATTACCCTATTACCCGCATATAAGCCCATGGGCTTATAACTGAAAATCAAGAGATTTTGAAAGTTGGATATACTAAACGTGGTCCCCTTAAAGGCCCATGGGCTTATTCAAATTGACTTCTCGAAACACCTCAGTAGTGTCTATTGGACTATCATGGAGATAATTATAGTGAGAATAATTGGTCACCGCCACAACAGAAGAACAATGGCCTTGTGGTACCCTGTGTGCTATAATGAAATAATTTATAAGCCGGAAATAAATTAATTAATCAGAAGTACTGGCTGTTCTCTTGATTTTACAAAATGATAAAAGTGATCCGAATATAAGTCCCGGGGTGGGATTATATGCGGGGTAGTGTATTTAGGTTATACACACAACGAATATACATCCGTACGAATATACTTCTGTCAATTTAGTTTTATCTTATTTATTGTTTTTTGAGTTCTCCTGTTAGTGATAACAACAGCGTTGTCTACAAACCCTGCTGGATGAAAATCTCAAATGCATCTATGTCTTTATCACAACTTGCGACTCTTGGTGCAACAACATTTAACGAATGATTTGTGAAACAAATTTCTTTCTTTGCGTTCTTCTTCTTTGAAGTTAGGCCAGGTCTTATGTTGTTTCTTTATAACTATCTTAGTATTATTGACAATATGGTTATCATGGTAACATGATCTAATATTAACAAAAATAAACAACATGACTTTGTTAGCAATAAGATCTTAGATAATGTCGCGAAATTTCAGCTTAAATTCTCAAGTGCTTCCGGAGTTATTAGCAGATGTTATTATTAACAAAAGGCTCCGGTTCTTAATTTCTGCTTTCCAAGAATTTGTGAAAGTTATATCTGGATGTACACAATGAAGTGCGTATTAAGGAAAAACAACTATCTGGATGTACACAATGAAGTGCGTATTAAGGAAAAACAACTATCTGGATGTACACAATGAAGTGCGTATTAAGGAAAAACAACTATCTGGATGTACACAATGAAGTGCGTATTAAGCAAAAACAACTATATTGTTCTTCTTGCGCAGGACACAGGACGTTTAATAACAATAACAAGTTGTGAATAACAATCGAAACGCGTGTTCTAAATTTTTTCGAAAGTAATTAAATAATTAATTGATTAAGTTGCTGCTTTGAACAACAAAGATAATTTTATTGTTATAACCTAGTTTTCATAAATAGTTCATGTTTATAAACTAGGTTATATTAAATAAACACTTCTAATAACGTGCATAGAACGCAAAGGTTATTTTAGTTTTAGTAACGAAAAGTACCAACAGAAGTTATGAGATCACCTTGTCAACAATCCTGGTAAAAGGGGTATGTTTAAAACTTTCAATAAATAATATCGCATCATCTCCTCCTTACTTCCAGAAATGTTAATGTTCCAAGGTTGGAATTTATATAATAGTTTTTCATTAGACCTTCGTCACGATTTTAAGACAGAAAAGACTCAAAAAGTCGCAATAGTGACACAAATCAAACACTACAACTACGATAAACGATTGAGTTTTAAAATCCTTTAAGAAGTAATGCAGTATCAATAATGGCATTGATTGTATTAACAGTTAATAACCTGCTGCTTATATTAAAGTTCTCATTGAAAGCTTTTATAATTTTATGATGAACCAGCGTTTACTAAATTTATTTTACATTATATTTCTAATAATTAACTCTCTTGAAAAGCCAAAATAGCAAATAAATAAGCAAATAAGTCATTTCATTTTTGGGGATACTATGCATTAAACGGTTGATAGTCTTACAAGTTCATGTTGCTTACACAAAGTGCATCAAAGTACTTCGTTTCGTAAACTACAATCTTGGACAAAATATAATGGAATGGAGTGGATTTTATTTATGACAACCCCCACTCCCCAAATAGGGGGGAGGTGTTTTCTATGCCTTTCTACCTAATTTTAAGTCGCAAAAAATGTACAAATTGTGAAAAACAGGCTGCATTCCAAATATTTTGTCCGTAATTGTAGATAGATACATATGAGAATTAAATATCTGCTTCCGATGTTTGTCCTCTTTCTTTAAACATTTCAAGATCTCATAAAAGCCTGTGTGCGGAGAGTTAATTGTCTGGACACCGATAAAATTATATCTTGTTGAGGATGTAAATAACCGTCTGGAAACAGGTTTTAACATTTACATTTCCTGCTTGAGGATGTAAAACACCGGATGTGAACAGATTTAACCATTGCCAATCCGGATTGAGAATGTAAAAACCGACTTTATACTTTATTTTTTCTAATTTATATTAATCCTATTAAGCCTGGGCTATTTTTGGTCGGTGAAATCCTTGAAGGGGAGGGGGGAGTCAATTTTTCCCGTGGTACAAATCTTAATATATCTCTTGATCTGTAGTGAGTTAAGCTTTGGAATATTTACCAGAGTCTCTATGGATCATTGTCTTGATAATTAGTTCAAACTATTTGATCCGCGACGTCATGACAGGTGTTACTGACGTCAGCAATTTACGTGGGTTTTTTCTGTCTTTTTAAAGTAAATGCATTGATTTTCCTTTTAAAAGGAAATATTTTCTAAATATATAATCAGTTATGCTACAAAAATAAGTATATATGTTATATTAGTCCCTCTTATTGTTAAAAATACAAAATAAAGTCTTAAGGAGAATTTGGTTTTTGATCATATTTTTAGCAAAAACGTTTGGGAAGACATTACCCCTGATAGGAAGATTTAATTTAATTTTGTGCCGTTCTGCTTCTTATAGAGACATGGGAAAATCACAAAATTTTAAGTTAATAACTTTATGCGATCAAAAGTTATTAAAGTTTTAATTTTCCGCGGGAAAAAATGACTCCCTGGGTTAATAGGGTTAATGATATTCCTGAACGACTCCATTCTACTGTAAAAATATTTGTTGATGACACCTCCCTCTTTAATATTATGAGTGACTACGCAGCATCGTCAAATGTCTTAAATAATGATCTCAAGCAGGTAAGTGATTGTTCCGCGGGAAAAATTGACCCCCAGGCTTTCATCGGCCTAAAATAGCCCAGGCTCAATATGATTAAACGAAATAGATCCTTGCACAGATTCTTGCGGGACTCCGAGAATGGTATCTTTTTGTAAGTTAGCTAGCTCCAAATGATACGAAACGTTTCAGAGAGCTAGCTCACGTGTTGCTCTCACTACTACATATAGCGAAATAAATGTATTGACAACATCGTATCTTTGGCTACAAATTCTCAACACCTTACTCGTTTGGGTTTAAAATTAAAATCTGGAAAATCATCCACACGTTCTTAATGCTTAAATATCATTAAAAAATCTTTTTTTTTCTTCGCAAACAACCTTCTTCAGAGGCATATTGTTATTTTCTCTCAACTGCAATTGTCAAGACGTACGGAGAACACACAGCTTTTTCTCGCTGCCCCGTATCCTGGTACCATCAGCTTGTTTTCCATATGCGAGATAAGCGAAGCAAAGAAATATTCCGCTATATGTGAAGTATTTGGTCACGTGGACACAGACGATGCCAGGGCCTTCTTCTCTCGCAATCCGATATCAAAAAGAGAAAGAGGCCGTGGGTACAAGGTTGCTCAACTCGTTAACCTGTTCAATATAAGTTTAATGAGGACATATCAAGATAATAGTTTATATCATTGTGGGCAATACAACTTTGCAATTCGAATAATAACATGTTCTCATTGCATTTCTTGTATTGCCTATATTGTATAGGGAGTGGTGGTAACTTTACATATTTTTTTAAGTATAGGTAATATATACTTAGAGGCTGCTAATCCAGATATAAATACGTTTTTAGACATTAATGGTCTACATAATCTTATAAAACAAAACGTGTTGGAAATCCTGCGCAGGATTTTGCATAGATCTAATACTTACGAACATAAAATATTTCTTCCAAAATATCGAGGCCTAAGTGATCAGATCTGCTAATAAACACTATGCAGAAGAAAAAAAAAATGTAAAGTTACCACCACTCCCTATATAATATTGGCAATACAAGAAATTCAATGAGAACATGTTGTTTTTCGAATTGCAAAGTTGTATTGCCCACAATGATATAAACTCTTATAGGGGTTTTGAGAATATATTCACCAACTTCTTGAACAGACACGCCCCATTGAAAACTAGGATCATCCGCGCTAATAATAGGCCTCGCGTCTCTACGGAACTTAGGAAAGCTATAACGAAGAGATTTAGGCTTAAAAAAGTTCGCCAACAAAACTTAGTTGTCAATATGAATAGAAGTGCCAGAAAGACTTAATTTGATAACATCAGCATCGATTCCGCAAACAAGGATTTCTGGAAGCCCTACAAAACTGATGCTACGAATGAAAGAATTAATTAGTCGAAAACCGAGATATCGTAAGAGATGAAATTAGTATTGCAAATGCATTTAATAGCTATTATGAGCAATTGAATGACCTGGTAATCGCGGCGATAGAAAGATATTCTACATGTCGTAGTATTATATCTATAAAAGAGCAATTTTATACCTTTATCAAGTTTGAATTGCTCATATTAATACAATTGTAATCAAAGTAGGTCAGTGGTCCTACAACGGTCAAGTTTTTTAAATTAGCCGTGCAGGAAAGTGTTCCAACTTTAACAGCATGTTTTAAATCATTTCCTGATTAATTAAAAATTGCTGACATTATTCCAGCCCATCTGAACAACTTCCTTTTTTCTTAGAAGAGCTCAATTTGTCAGGAACAAAATTATTTTTTCTTAGAACAAGTCTTTCTGCCAAGAACTCCAAAACAATTTTTTCTTAGAACGCCTCATTTTGCTAGGAATCTAAATTCTTCTTCCTAGAACACCTCTTTATGCCAGGAACATCAAATTAAGTATTTCGTTAGAACACCTCGATTTGCCAGGAAGGATACCCTTGCTAGCTTGCTAGCTACAAACTGTAAAGTCACTTGGACTAAATGTACTAGGAATGCTCGCTATAAAAGCCACGTACTATTACATATAATTACTTATAATCATCGTATTCTCAAGCACACTATACAATAAACAATACTTTAGTGCAAAAGTCCTTCATACGCATTTAGCGTTTTCACGAACTTCATAACACTGCCCGCCATTTTATAACAACAAATTTTGAAGTGGAACAGCTAGAACCGGCGGGGCGTTCTTCTCTCGCTATCCGATATAAAAAATGCCCTAAATACCAAAAAACGTCCTAACCGCATATGGTTTTTTAAATAAAACATACTACAGATAATCACCATGACATATAAATTAAAATGGCATCCAATATGGCGAGTTTAGTCACCTGATACATTGCTGACTTCAGCAGAATATGCAAAATATTTAGCACAACAGTTATGAAGAAATTATATTATTTTTTTTCTCATCATATTGACTAGTATTTAACTTTTTTTCTTTCATTTACTTTACAGTACTGTAGAAATATGTCTTAGTAATTATTTGTTCCTAGGACTATACAATACCTTGTGCACGAGGCGCCATAATTGTTAAAAACATTTTCATGACAAATGATTGACCTAAACATAAATATTGAAAGGCAGAAGCTAACATTATTGGACCGTTCTTTTCATATAGGTCATAATAAAGCGCTAAAATGTTCAAAACAAAATGTGGTGCCAAATATTGGCATTGTCAACTTAACCACATCAGATATAACAAGAAAACTCGACCATCTACTGAACAGATCTATCATTTCTTGCAATCACAACGTAAAGAGCCAGTAGAAATCGAAGTGATTAAGAACATGTTGGAGAATACTAAAGCGGAAGAATGTTATCGAGTTGCAAGACGAAGGTAATACAGAATCTTTTTCTATATCAAATCCTTCTACTGACAGAAATTGCTTGCAGGATTTTTCTGACACAACATCATTGGTTGATTTAAATTTCTCAGAGCATAATGTGGAGATCGATAATATACTTAACATTTCTGAAAATTGTCGTGTTATACCCTGTAGTAATCGTGTGGGTAACGAAAATAGATTGTACGAACGAAATATTTCTGACCTACAATCAGAAATAGCATTTTTACGGCAACAATCTGTTCGAAGAGAAAACACATTTGGCGAACAAATTTCGTTGATGAAAAGAGACATAGAGTTAAAAAAAAAACGTTTAAGTACATGGAAACCACACATAGAAATAAATGATGCAAACCAGTCATTTATCAACACCAATATTCTCAATAGGGAGCATAACTTTGTTACAATGGCACACATTTCAACGCGAAGGATAACTCTCAAAGGGAATATACTCCTAATGATGTTATAACTGGACTGACAAATGAGACAAAAATGTTAATACAAATGGCTGATGTGCGACAAAAGAATATATATTATCTTAAAAAATCTCTAGAGAAAAAGCAGCCACAGGAGAATATAAAGTCAATCAAATAAAAAACGTTCAGGATGTTTCGACAAGTCACAAAAGAGCTTAGGGTGGCTATCATGAAACGATCCAAATTAAAAAATATAACCAACAAATCCAAAAAACCTGATGATATGGCAAATTACTGGCGCTAGAGAAATTTAGTTGTCAAAATGAATAGAAGTGCTAAAAACTGTTACATTGATAGCATTGAAGCAAATTCATCCTTCAAAGCTTTTTGGAAAGTTTGGAAACCATTAATTTCAAACAAATCCAATGTTTTCAATGAAAGAATTTAGCATGTTGAAGAAGGTGAACTTATAAGTGAAAGCAGTGAAATAGCCACCATCTTCAATAATTACTTTAATATAATTAATGACAGTCTGAGAATACCAACGTGGCCTCAGGATTATTTACATTCTGACGACCTTAATAAATTTACATCCCATCCCAGTATTATAAATATTAAAACAAAACCAAGGGGTGATACACTGTTTAACTTTATTCACGTAAGTGGTTCTATTCCGGTAAAAATCTTGCTTTTTATGTATGTACGCCAATTCTTACTACATGTTTTAACGATGCTATTGACCAATGCTCATTTCCAGACGATTTAAAACTGAATGACATAATTCTAATCTACAAAAAGGAAAGTACTACAAACAAGACCAACTACCGACCTATCAGTTTGCTACCTGCTATTTCAAACTCTTATCGCCAATCAAATGACCAAATTTTTAGGTAAATACCTTTGCGGATTAAGAAAACGACATAGTTCACAATATGCTCTTTTAAATAAGTTACGCGATTGGCAAAAATGTCTCATAAAATCAGGCAAAGTAGGTGCTGTATTGATGGATCTATCAAAAGCGTTTGATTGTCTTCCTAATGATCTCCTAATAGCCAAAATGGATGCTCATGGATTTGGAATTGTATGTCTAAGGTTTATGTCTAGTTACCTTTCTAACAGAAAACATAGAGTCCGTATTAGCTAGTTAATAAGTGAATTATTAGAGGTCTTTTTAGGTGTGCCTCAGGGCTCAGTGCTTGACCCAATACTTTTTAACATTTTTATAAATCATTTATTATGTTCCACTAACAGTTCGGACATATGTAACTTCGCTGAGGATAATACTATATATGCATGTGATAACCATAGAAAACGTTATATCGCGATTAAAATGTGATATTACAAATGTTTCTAGGTGGTTTGAATGTAATTCTATTGTAGCTAATCCGGATAGATTCCATATTATTTTTCTAGCAACTGAAAATAGCAATATCATCGCCTTAAATAACAACGATGAAATTATTAGTAGTTCAAATGTTATGACACTGTTAGGGATTGACATTGATGATAAATTATCTTTCCATCCTTATGTTAAAAAACTGTGCAAACTGGCAAATAAAAAAAAACAAAGCCCTTTTAAGAATAAGATGTTTCTTAAATACACAAAAAGTTAAACTACTTTTCAACATTTTCATCGTCTCTCCCTTTAATTATAGCTCCCTTGTCTGGATGTTTTGTGTTAAACAATCACATACCATAATAAACTCAACTCGTCTTAGGGCTTTAATTGCATGGTTTAATAGTTTTAGTTTACCATTTAAAGAACTACTAAAACCACTAATTCGGTTACCATTCATCCCAGAAACTTGCGTTTGTTAATGATCGAGTTCTATAAATCATTGTATGGACTAAGTCCAAAATGAATGCAATATATATTCTGCAAAAATAGGCATCACTTAGAATAGGCATGACCACAATGCATTTCTTCTTTTGGTTTAAATAAATTTGACTTCACGGAAGCTTTAGCTTGAAATGATCTTCCGAAATGTATAAAAAAAGTTCCTCAAAATTTTTATAAGAAGCCTTAAGGTCATACATCCAACTTTAATGAAATAAATGAAATAAATGAAATAAATGAAATAAATGAAATAAATGAAATAAATGAAATAAATGAAATAAATGA
>JANTOQ010205366.1:0-23974 GCA_027564595.1 Bythotiara depressa | reverse complement strand
CGCTATTTAAACAATTAAAAGGGGATTCCTAAAGCAGTCGCGCGCTTAGAGATTTCAGTGGAAATCCGCCTTAACATCTCTACGTAGCTAAGCACATGTAAATAGATATACACCTGTTCATGTAAATACTAGTATAACTAGAACCTGGTACCTAGAATCTCACTCAAAATATTTCTTCTCTCATATTCCTTCTCTCAACTGGTAAGTTGAACAAAATCTATGCAACGATGTTTTTCTAATCTGAATTTCTTCCAATTTCCTCATACTAAATTAAAACCAGTGCAGTTAAAAGTATTTTTTCTAATTAATACTTATTCGTGCTTACCTGTGATGCAATCTAACTAACTAATGTAGTAGTAAAGTAAGGTTTTTAACAAACTTTAAACGTATCCAGATTAGATAGAGTAGTAAAAATAACAACAAAGGAATAGAATAACCACTAGTTTTTTGCACTAGATACTGAAATATAAACTTACCACGATCTGTCTCCTGGTTTGTCAAGGCTACACGAATTTCTTGCAAGTCACGTTGTCGTTGGAGAGTGAACACATAAGTTCTAAATATTTAATAATAACGAAATAAAGAGGATCACAAGCTATACTTCCGTCATTTGTTCAATAACGGGGATTTAAAAAATATCCATGATTTTTTCAGAACTTTCCTTATAAAACGACCTTAGTTTTCAAGGACTTTCCGTATAAAACGAAAATAGTTTTTAAGGACTTTCCTTATGAAAGGACCGTAGTTTTTCACGATTTTTCGTCAATCACGTCCTTATTTTTTCATGACTTTCCTAACAAAACCACAACAAAAGCTTTTTACAAATTCCTTAAAAAACGATCATACATTTTTATGACTTGGTTTAAATAAACACAAAACATTTTTCAAAGGCATACCCACCTGATAAGGTAAAATGCCAATAGTGTATTAACTTTCTCTCATACAAAAAAACAAACACTGACAATATATTTTTCTTGCGTATTATAAGTTTTGCACATCGACAGAGAGATTAAAGTAGTGGTTGCTTTATAGCAAAGAAATTCCGCGTATCACATGGGAAATGCTATATGGATGGTTAGTGCAAACGATGTATTGATATTTTGTCCTACAATCAGTAAATATGCATCAGATGGATTAAACAGCCGGTTTTGAGTCTCTATGCATGCTTCAGATGGATAAAATAATTTTCCGGTTTTGAGTTGAAAGTGTCTTTTTAACGCTCTCTTTATTTCTAAACAAACCCTTTTAGCATTTTGCGTTTTGTTACAGGTGTGTCTCACCAATAAAGGGAGCGTAGCGATATAAACAATTAAACAATCGCTATTTTAAGACAAACACCAGCTTTTGTACCTTCTTCTCCATGTTGCTTCTTTGTCAATACCACCAAGAAAATCATATTTATTTTCGTTTTTCACTGGATCTACAAAAACATAATCACCTTCTTGTTGTTCTGGTATTGCATATGTGGCAGGCTTATCATCTAAAGAAAAACAATTGCTTATTTCCTATCAAAAATTTCAAAATGAAACCAGAAAATTATTTATTTATTCATATTTATTTATTTATTTATTTATTTATTTATGTATATTTATTACTTGATTTTTCAACGAGTAAGTCCGTTTCTACTTACATTGTATAATAACAATAGTGAACATAATATAAACAATGTGCCAATTTCACCAAACCAGCATTCCACAAATGATGCAAAAGTACACAACAATATAACGAAGTCTTAACATGTTGTGCTTATTAAATTTTGTGGTTTATGATGATGCGCTTAACAGGAGGGTTTTGCTTAATTAAAAAATTGGGAACAGCCAGTCTAGACAAAAACAAAACAAAGCATGGAGTAAAACCTCTACATCTACCGTGTCATGCATCTAGATCAACACCTTGTCATCTCACTTTCCTACTTAGATCTACTCTGGGAGAAGCATCCTCTATGTCACCTTTAGTGACACCAAAGTCCACTAAAATATACAATACATTGATGCTGATATAAGACCACTATCTCATTTTCTACTTTCCAAAAACACTTTTTAATGGTCTGGTATAAGTAAGTGCACTATTAAACTTATCAGATAGAATGCAGTTAATGACGGGGTGCACGTATTACAAAAATCACCAGTCACAAACAACAAGAAGTAAAAACCCATCTACAAATAAACACTTGTAAAGAACAGCAACATGTAAGCAAACAACTAACCCACATCTGTTGGTGGATTGAATACCATGTATGTAGGATCTCCTTCAAACAACAAAATCAGGAAGAGGTTTAGTTGATCAGTTGAGCTTTGTTTATATGTGTATGAGACAAGATACTCTTCCTTTTGATGGAGTTTGATACATGTACGAAACAACCTAAATGATTACCATGAATCAGACGTTAATGACACAGATGAAACATGTAAGAAACATTTTTTGGTAACAGCTGATATAAGAGCTGATAAAGTTGTCACAAGAACTGGATAAAGAAGACAGAAACAAAATGTATGCAGAAATTCTAAATGTTTGCAAATTTTAATAGAAAAATATAAATGCTCTGCAACGCAATTTAAACAACAAAATTAGAATAAACAGATAATTTTACAGTTTTTTATTAGTTGTTTTCCTTAAGTTACAATTAGAGGAATAAACAAATTAATATGGCAAAATCTGACAAAATTACAAATTTGAAGTTTTGATGTTTTCTTAAGATCATTATCAAAAGCAAGCACAATGAAATTTACAACACTTGTGTACGCAGGTATAAAAAGTTGGTCATTAAATGAATCCCAAGCTAGAAATACAAGTTCAGCTAATTTTTAAAATCTTAAAAGGAAAATCTTTTATTTTGTGCAAAAAGTTTAATCGGTTCTCAAGATATTGCATTTTTAAGAGTTTTTGATGGAATAGATGTTCAAGCCAGAAAATTAAGTTTGTCACACATTAGGTTTTTATTTGTTATATATTTTTTCAATATTTCAATAAATAAAGCTTTTTTGAGGAAGTTCAGCACAATGGTGGGAAATTATGAAATGAATTCTTTTCCAGAAAAAATATCTTGAAAATGAGCTTAACCTTTCTTTTCTAGTTTGGTATACTTTTAAAATAGAGAACTCCAGAGTACATGTAGAGAATTCTTGTTATGTTGACTTCGTTTATAACAAATTAGGCATTCTTAATAATTCAAAATCTGTTAATTTATAACAAGAACATTTTAACCCAGATAAAATTTTCCTGCGTGGAGATGACCCTTCAGTGATGTAACAAGTGTGACTTTTAGATATGGAAAAAATCTAATCTTATAAAACACAAGACTTCAGTGTGTATCCATAAAGCAAAAAGTGAAAACATTAGTCCTAATATAAAACTCGTAATAATGGGACAAGTTGTACTTTGATAAGCTGAGTTGCTTTGTATTAAAGGAATCCCAAGATAGAAATAATTTTCAAGATCTTAAAAAATTAAAAAAAGTTATTTTATGTTGAGCGTAAGAGTACATGTTGGTATTACAACAATGTTCAAATATACCAACGATTTGCAGATTTGCACCCAAAGAATTAACAATCAAATGTGGCAGCATTTCGGTAATAATCTATTGCCATCATTTGCCAGCTCTACCAGAACCTTCGCTGATGAAAGAAAATACACAAACATTGAAGAATTTTTGGCCATAATGACTACTCAATTTTGTGCCTCTTTTTTATTATTTCCATATTATCTTCAGAAGCCTTCTTGACATAAAGATATAATAAGAATATAACATGTAATAAATAATTTAGTTGGCCGCAGTCGAATGTGACACTTTGCTGTTACTCTTACAATTAGAGGTAGGAATTATGAATTGACTGCTAATATTGACTGCTAAGTGGAGATACATCAAGTATCATACCTATTCATCTTTGGTAGGACTCAGTTACTTCGGTTACAGATTGAACTCACAACATTGTAAATGAAAGGCAGTCTTTCACCTCAGGTTACTAATGGAGACAGTGTAAAACATTCTTAAACCTAAATACAATACTAACCTAAATGTAGTTCTTGTTTTCTGTTTCTGTGGTAACAGCTCTCCTTCAATATTAAAACACCCTCCTCCATTGAAGCCATCTATTGTGGTATAATCTGTAGTTGTTATCTTCATACCATCTTTTGGTCCAAGTTGGTAAAAGCTGCTAGAAAATGTAGGCTGTAAAGATTGGGCACCAAGATTTGTCCATGGTTTGTTGGCTAACACCTAAAAAAAGGTCATATATGGTGCATTGTTACTTGATTAATAAAGCTCTATCAAGCAATTTGGAGTAAACAAAACCAACACCAAAATTCATTCTGTCTTTTCAAGAATCTTGACTTTTGGGGATGATGAACTAAAATATTTTTGTAAACTCTTTGAAATCTTTGAAGTCATGTGGTGGTGTTGCAAAAAAACATAGACAAATAAAATGTAAAATATATCAAACTTATAATTATGGAGCATGGTCACAATTTGTATTCTGGCATTTTTACTTTTCATCTTCCATAACTTTTTTTAAGGTCGATTTTTTGTGACTTTTATTAATTTTTTAAATAATTTTACCTTATTCTCAAAAGGTATACATTGTATAGACAAATAAATTGGAAACAAAAGTTCAAACACAATTATAGACAATAGAGATACATTAAACAAAACAATTAATAATTACATGTGCTATGAAAGGCTGCCTACCATGTATACCTAACTTGTTTGCAAATAAATTTTGTTAAAGATAATTCCCAACATTTACTTTTTGGCCTGTGTTAAGAACCTATTTTTTTACACAAATTTCAGCATTTTTTTGTTGTTGCTTTTAGAAAGCACCTTGAAACAGGTGTATTCATAATATTTTCGACAACCTGTAATGGAACCAGTCACTACTAGACTGATGATCAGGCCTGCAAAATTTCATGTCAATTCGAGATTATGCAATATTATGGCAGAATCCTTCCCCTGCACCTGTTACATTCAAAATACCTTGAACTAGTTAGGGTTCTTGAACCAGCTAGGGTTAATTGAACAGTGGTCACAAAGAGCTTTGTGTTAAACTAGAGTCAAAAATGGAGTTTTACAGTAACTGCCAAATTGGCAATCAAGAGAAAATGGTCGCTGTAGACAGTATAGTGGCTTAGCATGCTTTTCCTTATACTGGTAACATCGGTAATATGTTTAACTATGTATAATATATTTGTGATAATGTTCAAAATAAGACTTTTCATGATAACAGGATGTGTAATATTAAAATGAAGAAGAATAGTTTTAGTCAAAATAACCCTATCTATTGAACTCAGACATAATTTTGGACACGAAATGCGAATGACAAGTTGAATGTTAATTAAAATCAAGAGAATGTTTTGGAAATATAAAATCAATGGTTATTAAATGAATGACTCCAATAAGTCAGCCACATATTTGTAATAACTGGTTAACTACAATATTACATTAAAAACGAATATGTCCGGACAATAAATCTTCAGCGGAAAAATTTCGGCGGGAAATATTTTCGGACAATTTTTAAAATTTTGGTGGAAAAACTTTCTGACAAAAACTTTAATGGCGGAAAAACTTTCGGAAAAACATTTTAACACATTTCTGTTGTATTAATGTAGATAATGACGACAACAACGATATTATTTGTATTGATACTTGTTGACAAGATTATTACAAGGGGAGAATACAAAATTAGAAGATACTGCAACGAGGATTGTTCCAATATTGTTTGTCCTTTGTTGTAATTTATAGTAGATATCATGAACAACAATCCGTATTGTTTACTTTGTAACACATTGTGTAAATAAAAACATTTATTCTAAAATATTTGTTAGTTCTTTCTCTTTGTCAAATTTATGTGACACCATACATAGCTTGAACAAGAAGCAAGAATTGGTAATTATATTCATAAGATACTGATATGTAAATTTGATTTAAAACATTTATTTTTATCTCACTGATAAAACAGTTTATACACATACACAAATATAATTAATTTTAAGGCTTTTCTGTTAAACCTTAGTATCAGTTTCATTTCCTGTCAAATTGTGTAGACAAAGAACTATGAAACATCCTCCATTATACACCATTACAGTTATCAATGAGCAACGAACCCTTTCAATGTAATTTGTAAATTGGTTTATTGTTCTTAGAGGAACAGGAATTGTTTTCGCCAGAGATAATGAAAACTTATCACACTCATTTGTCTTCTTACTTGTGATTCTGCTTGTATATGGTGTATGATAGCTACTGTATCAGCCAATCATTTACTGTGATATGCTGCCTTTTTGGCTCATTCACTCAGTTCACATTTCTATTCCCCAATACCTGAACATAGTGTGGTTGAATGAGTCTAATGTTCACTAGTGGTAACTTATTGGTGGTGTTACTTTTTTATACCTATCATACATACTTTATTCTATTATAAATTTATATGGTTCATTTGTAAGTAGTCATATAATGTTTTGCATTTTTTGCTTTTTTACATAATCTTTTTTCGGTATTACTAAAACATGGAACTAGTCAGAGCCACCCAGAATCACCCATTCAGTTGAGTTCCAAACCTCAAACTACATAGACCGCTGAGCTCCATGTGCTCTTCTATTGTAACCTACATAAACTTCCCAATCATGTGGTGGTGTTGCACAAAACAGAGACAAATAAAACATACAATATATCAAACTTATTATTATGGAGCACAGCCACATAGGGAGTGTGAGACTCGCTTAACACAGAATGTGACAAAATCGAACTTTGAGCCCTCTGGAATGGAATAATAAATGAACCAAGAACACTTTCCAGTGTTTTTGATGACTCTATTGAGTTTGCCACAAACAGCCATTCCCATTGTAGTTTTATGGGGGATGAATGGGGGCCTGAAAGGGGCCTAAAACCGCAAAAATCATTGATAATTACTGTTAATTATGTCAATCATGTAAACAGGCCTTAATTACAATTTCGCGTATATATCAGGATAGTTTGCTATAAAACTACTTTCCAGAACAGCGAACAACATTGAATGTTGGACAAGCTGCAGTAGACAGAAAAAAATGAGGTAATTGTCTGTTTTGTAGCTACGTATATTTCTAGTGTAAACAAGAAGAAATGAAGCAACTTATTTAGTTGTTGTCAAGCAAGACTTAGTTCAATATCATTGATTCTTGGCTGGCTCTTGGTGGTTCTGGCTGGCTCTGGGTCATTCTGGCTGGTTCTGGCTATTTTGGCTGGCTCTGGCTAGTTGCATGTTTTAGTAATACCATTCTTTTTTATTTAATGTAAATCATCTCAATGAAACCCCAGACAGTTGACTACACTTTTATCATACCTTTTTATGTACCATGTACAGATATAGTTTATTTGCCAGATAGATATTCCATTGTCAACACTTTCTACAGTAACATCTAAAGCCTCACATGTGTTCTATTTTTCATGGACCCTGGGTTTCACCTGGATATTATCTAGGCATATTTTAAATTTTAGACCAACCAGTGGCAGGATTTTGTAACTATTTTAGCAAAAAAAAGGATTTTTTATTTTTACTATTTGTATGGATTTGTATTTTGTATTTTTATTAACTGTAATACAATAGATACTTAAAACCCACATGGGGGTATTTTATAGTATTTTGATAATTATCAATAAACAATAAACCCTTTCAATTATTTGTTTATTGTTCTTTGAGGAACAGACATTAGAATATTAGACTATACAAGAATGTATGGATTATCTAATTTATTAAAATTATGCTTGTATTAATGGGCTAAAGAGGAAGGAAACACATTTTAAGTTTTAAATTGAAATTTATCACTAACCCCCTCCCCCCAAAAAAACAACAAAAAAACAAAAAACAAAAAAAACCAACAACAACAAACAGTTTTTCATCTCTATTTACCACGTAGCACTCATATACAAGTCTGAATCATTGGTAAGATGTGCGAAGGTGGCATTGTTCAGGTGGGGGGTTTGGAAGTTTCACGTGGAGCCTATTCATTTCATGCTAAACCCTAAGTGCATACTGTAAAAATACATTTATGTCAGATAGGGAATACCAAATTCAAAAATTCATTTTCAAAGTCAGTGGTATTGTTAGCACATCAAGTGGCCATTTTGAAATTTGTTACTATTTTAGGGTAAATCTTATTCAGTAAATCTTATTCAGCCTGTGCAAACCTTTTAAAGTTAATACTATCATTTAAAGAAATGTGTCAGTTCACCTAAAATGAATGGATATGAATAAAACAGGTGAGAATTGTCAGATATTTGTTGGTTTGTGTTTTGCAGTAATGGTTTTCAGTTTGTTTACCCCATTTAGCTCGATTTGTCCAAGTGTTCATTGCACATTGTATCTGGAACATCAAATTGTGTTGAGATTGTCTGAGAACATAGTTTAACACTTTGACTCCTGTATTAGCTCCATGCTTCTGTAGCAAGTACACTGTTTTAAAATTTTTTGATTAATGATTTTTAACGTTGGCCTACATTTCAAGACGATGAGATGAGGAGAGAAGTTTCTCTCGAAACGTAGCCCAATGTTTAAATCATGCAGGTCCATGACATGGTAAATATAGCATACCATTATGAATAATTATTTTTTGTTAGCTTATTTGTTGTTGTTTTTTTCACTTATAAGGAAAACATATAATGAAAATGTAGAAAGATTTATTGTAAAAATTAGATTATATTTATTTATTTATTTATTGTAAAAATTAGATTGTCAAACAACATCCTGACAACATTGGAGAAATGTTACAATGTTATTGTAACATTATTGCAACGTTGTGTGACCATGATTTTCCCACTGGGTAATAATAACATTTGAAAGCAAGGAAACTTCATGATGGAGGCAATGGAATCCAAACAAAGGGACAGTAAACAGTAAACAGTTTAATTATGTTATTAAAATTGGGGGTACTGTATCTTATTGCAAACACAAAAAACAAGCAGCATAATAATTATGTTGTTTTCGCATGTTAAAATGATACAAACAATACAGAAGTCAAAAACAATCTGTTATTGATAGAAAATTTGCTGTACCTAAATAATTCATAAAAGATGTACGTGACCAATGTTCAAGAATAATAACACCATATGTATGTTTTCAAGTAGCATATGGTGTATGTAGTGACGTAATATTGAAAAACAACTAAATTATTCTAGTTTATTTATCTCATATGCATTTGTCTCTACTGCCCTAGTCAATGTTCATAAAAACACTCTTCTTGTGTTTGAATAATAATTATATTATAGTAAGTGTTGATATTATAGACTGGTAATTTCTTGAAAAAGCATATCTAATTTTGTAAGTTGCTTTTTGTATATAATTTATTTCATGACATAACTCCTCAATAAATGTTTCTACCTAAATTTTGATATTTGTGCGACCATCAGAAATCATTTTGCGACAAGTACAGTTAACACTTTCTTAAATTTAAGTACTGTACATGCAGTCACAGCCTTGTTTTCATGAAAAAACGTAATTTCTGGAAAGAAGTATTGAAAATGTGTGGAGTAAAGTGGAGACAAACAAACAATGTTTTATAGATAATCGGTTAAAATTAGCTCAAATAGATTTTTATATTTTTTAAATGGACTTCTCCTTAAAAGTACCAAAACTGTTATAGGATAATCAATTGTAGAGCATTATAAAAATGAAAAAAATATGTGTTTATCTATTGTTTTTTAAACGAAACTATTAAATTATATTTAGAAAACTACCTTGTTGAGATTAGTTTTGTAAAAATAAACATTTCCAATAATTAACCCCCTGGAAAAATCAAAATAGCAAAGAAATGACCAATGATTTGATTCCTTTCTAGGGACACTATGCATTACATAAATATTAATAACTAAATCAGTGTTATTATATATACATTGATTTTAAAACAAACCTATTGTTGTAATTTAAAGTTAACTTGATGTTAGTGATAGTTATAAGTTTCTTTCTCTTCAAAATCTACTAAAAAGGGAAGATTTTTTGCAATTTGTTTGAGAAAAAATCTAATTTTCTACCTGTACATTGTCTTATTTGTAATAACCATGACAACAATTAATACATATTAAATGTTGCTATACTCAGAAAAATAGCATTTTTAGGTTATTAGGGAAATATTTAGTGTTAATAATTATTAGTAATATTCAGCGCGGTCTCCATCTAGAAGCAAAATACAAACTAAAAAAAATATTTTTATTAAATACAAGAAATCCTTAAAAAGTTAAACTTGAAAACCTTCCTTATAGCAACATAACTTTTTATCTCTATTATCTCTATGGATTTGCTCTGGAATCTCTGATTTACTCTCAGGACAATGTTAAATTCTACCTTAATTAGGATAAACATTTTTATTTATTTATTTATTAATTTTTTCTATACTAAGGATAAACATGAATTTAAAACAAAAGATGGCGCTGGTGAAGAAGGTTATTAGCCACTGTCTCTTCTGGCTGACTTCCCTTGTGTTTTTGTTTGAGTAGAAAGAATCCAGCAGCCAGATTGAGCGACTAGTGGATATTACTATTTAATCATACAGTACAGTATTTATATAATTAAAATGTTATGAAAAATAAAGAATATAGAGTTTCTGTCTTCTCCTGGAAAATGGAAATTTTATGGAAAAAATATATTTTATGTGCCATGGATAATGACCACTTAATTTTCAATGATATTTTCTCCATGAAAAGGAAGAAATCAGTAATAAGACATATCAAGACCATGTTCACACTTTGCGGATAGCAATCGTTTTGGAATAAAGATGCTCCAGAATGGAGTGTTCAGGAGCGAATAGTATATTTCAAATATTATGTTCACACTTTATTATTATTTATTGTCTTGTTTTTATCATTACATTGCAATCCGCAAAGTGTGAACTCTCTCTTTATTAGCTTTCATGTGTTTTGGAGTGTTCACACTTTGCGAATTGTTTAATCAGAGCGACATCATTTCCCTTTTTGTACCAGAGTGGAATGATCCCATTTTTCATTTTTGGATAGCATCAGAATAGCGTGAATGCAAGGGCTATCCACAATAAAAATTTGTACTGGAATTATTTCTACCCGCAAAATGTTAACATGGTACAAGCACTCTGACAGCGTAGTTTCAAATTTTACAAATTATTATTATTATTATTCTCGAATATTTATACAGGATAAAACCATCAGTTATAAACACATATATACACATACGAAAATACTGTTATCAGCAGTGTCCTGTAAAACGTATTAATAAGATAATTAAAAGTTTAAATTAAAATCAATCAATAAAAACAAGATAATGAATGTAAAAACATGCTATTTATAATGCAGATTTATGTGAGATTTAAACTCTGTCAGATTAGTTGCTTTGTGAATATCATTAGGCAATTAATTGAATGTTTTACCACCGTTGAAGTAAAAACCTTTCTTTGCTGATTTGATATGAACTCTTGGTAAGTGCACCAGTATACCAGTATTGCCAGTTTGAACAGTATTGTTTATACATTCGAAATAATTCAGAAAGTTTTCACTCACATCACCTTTCAGGCATCTGTAAACGTAAGTGCAACATCCCTTTTTGTAGATTGTCGTAATGGATGGAATTTCATTTGTATATTTTTCTTGATATTATATTTCGTGCTCTTTTTTCCAAATATTCAACCTTGCTAATAACAAGGGTATTGTTTAAACAAGAGGTAACTAATTAACTAATTAACTAAAGGACATCAATGTTGGTATTATCATAGCCTTGTTTATTGTACCAGATGTGTGTGAGTTAATGAAATATCTTACTCTTTTCAGTAAATTAATAAGACTAGATGCCATACTAAATGATTCGACATACAAGTGACTCATTTATTGAAATACCGAGATATTTGTGGGACTTCGTTTGACTTATGTATACGTCTTGATGACACAGTTGCATAGGTGGATCATTTAGTTGAGATAAGCGTACTGGTACCAAATATCATAAATTCTGTTTTACCCTTTTTTAAGTTAATCACTAGCTCATCTTCTAACCAGCAACAAAATTGAGAAAAGTCCTGTTTAAGTAGGTGCTCAATTACTCCTGTGTTTTTATGAGAAACATACAAGACAGTATCATTTGCATATTTCACTATTTTGCAGTGCAATAAAGTGCCAGCTGAGTCATTGAAATGAAGTAAAAATAATAGTGGCCCAAGAATGGAACCTTGTGGCACACCACAGTAGATTGGTTATGGGGTTGAAAGCATGTCATCAAACACAACATGTTGAGATCTTCCAAATAAATAATTAGTAAACCATTCTCCAGGTGTTCCATCTATACCAAAACTAGGTAATTTTGCTAGAATAGATGCATGACTATATATATACTGTGTATTTATTACCTGTTTTTTATATGAAACCAAATATACCGTGTATTTATTACCTGTTTATTTGTAGTTTTGTTTGTAGTTTATGAAGTTATAATCTCAGAGAAAGAAGCTAACAGAGTAACAGAGGAGTGTTAACTTTATAATCATTTATAAATAAAAAACATTTATAAATCAACTCTGTTTTCACATCAATATATCATCACTGCTAGTTTTTAAAGAATAATTATATAGCAAGGTGGTAAGTGTTTTTCATACTTTTTTTGCTTCTTTGTTTTTCTTGCTTGCAAATACATTTTTCTTGTCATGTTGGATTAAACATATGTATTAGATTTCTAATGTTTCAATTTATCATGTATTTTTTATTCAGTATTGTATTGTATTGTATTGTTCTGTTTGTATTGCACTTTTTCAGTTTGAAGGCATGCATAATATGAAACATAAGTATAGTTTATTTATTTGTAACTGTAGAGTAATATTTGCTTTCAAATACATATTATTGACCAATCTAATTTTTGTGCACCAATTCTTGGCAAATAATTTGTTTTTCACAATGATCTAATTATTGTAGCAGCTGATGAACTATATGCATTCATTTTTAAGGAATTAAGATATTGAGGATTTTGATTCATGATTTGTGAAAATATTTAATTATGACAAATGATCTTGATGATGACCTTTGGAAGGAAGGTCGAATATATAGTGACAAAAGCTAAAGATCTTATTTTTGTCTAAAACATGTATATGTTTCTGGTTACATTATTTACTATAACAATAAATGTTATTAATAATTATAATATTAAAATCATTGAATTAATTTATACTGCTTTTACTCAAGAAGGGCAAATGGTTTCTCTATTCAATTTTCTGTTTGCAAAAATTAATTTTGTAATGTTGAAAGGTTTTCAATTTATTTTGAATAGAGAACAATTAGGGTGTTAATGAAAATCCCCATCTTAACATTGCTCTAGTTTTCTCTAGAGATTTAAGTGGATTCCTTTGTCCAATCCAATCAATATTACTTTAGTTTGCTCTAGCAAGTTAATTGCATTCCTTTGTTTTAATACAATCAGCTTTGCTCTAGATTTTCTCTAGTTTGTTTTAGCAATTTAATTGCATTTCTTTGTTTTAATACAATAATCTTTGCCCTAGTTTTGCTCTAGTTTGCTCTAGCAATGTTAATAAAAGTTTATCATTATTCTTTTGTTTGATGTACTCTAGTATTGCTATGGTTTGCTCTAGCATTACTCTAAAAACTCTAGCAAAATTTTCACCATTGTTCCATTGTTGCCCCCGCAGGCACCAATCCAGAGATCAGCAACGAGGAGGTGATATAGAAGTCCCTGCGCATGCGAAGATAAAGGTAGAACAATTTGAGAAAAAATCGTCTGACAAAAATATCTACTTTGTATTGGAAATTTGGTTGTCTTCTTTGCCCGTCGCTATAAACAATACTGCAGCTACAATCTCTTTTGTGTCAATAATTACGCGTAATTATACATTCACAATAGGCAGTTGGATATAATGATCTCAAATAATTACTTTTTCATTTAATACCGGCTTATTTATGCTTTATACTTAATTTTTGTGTTGTCATTCAGGTCATTTTGCTTTTTATAAAAAACCTAATTTCAGAATTAGCTTGTCCATCAAAAGTAGTATTAGCATTTAGGATTTTAAAATCATACCATTTTTCTAGAAAGAACCACAGCTATTATTTTAAAGAAAGTTAAAAAAAAAATGTATGGAAAGGAGTCTTAGGGTAATTACGGAATTATTTAGATAGCCTTGACCGAGTGTATACAACATCCAAAACAACATTTCTATGTATTGTAGATACTTTAAACTTCCAGCAAAGACATGTTTTTAAACTTTCTCATAAAAACAAGTTTATTTTTTAATTTCGGGAAATGTCTATGGGGAACCAGAATTTGATTATACATTATTGCTAAATGAAGTTTAAATACATCTCTGATGCGATATCACCCTTAATTTAACATTTTCGTCTTGTTTACAACTTGTCTAATTGGGCAGATTTCAAATTTACCATTAAAAGTTTTAGATGGCGGTTGCAAGTCTGTGTCCATAAGCTTTATTTTTCAAAAAAAGTAAAGAAATATAAATAAAAAGGAATGAAAAAGAAAAACTGCAACTTAGTTTACCAGGTTATGTAAAGTAGTTAAAAGTAGCGGGGGAACTTTTAGCGGGAGCTACCAGCTAGTTATTAAAAGGTAGCAAACTCTAGCAAATCTGCTACATTTTGCTCTAGTAATGCTCTAGCAATGCTACACTTTGTTTTACATGGCTGAACAAAGGCACATTAAGCCTCTTGTTTATTTGGGAATACCTTGAAACAATGCATTAAATACTGGTGATTATATAATAATTAAGGGGTGTGAATTATTAAATTCAGTGTATTGTGTATTAGTTTCTTCAACAATGAACATCACTACTAGGTATCAAATAATTGATTTGTCTCAGAATTAACCATCAATAACTTTATTGACGGTCAATTCGTATGCATTTACTGTTAATAAAGTTATTGACCGTCAATTCGTACGTATTTACCATTAATAAAACTATTGACATCTAATTCTGAAATGTTTACTGTTAATAAAACGTAGCATAGGTGTGAATAATTTATTAACCATCACATTTTATTTATTTACCATCAATACTTTCATTAACGGTTAATTAACAAAGGCAATGTTGTTTTGATTTATATTATGCTCATTTATTTTTAGGGGGTGCAGGAAGACGGGTGTTCGTGTTTCTCAATTTCAGATGCTCACCAATTGCTATCATCAATATTATGCTCATATATTTTTAGGGGGTGCAGGAAGACAGTTGTTCATGTTTCTCAACTTCAGATGCTCACTAACTGCTATCATTAATATTATGCTCGTTTATTTTTAGGGGTGCAGGAAGAAGTGTGTACATGTTTCTCAACTTCATATGTGTGAATCACACATAACTTTTAACTTTGAATTATAAATTTATTTAGCGATAGCACCTTATTCATAAACAAACATGATCATTGAAAAAAAGGTGAGTCTCGTTGTTCTTCAAATACAATGCCTTTAAACAGAATAATTTTAACACAATACCCATTATCCTTACTACCTGTGTTTTGTTTACAGTTCTAGCCAAATATTGACGCATGCAGCTTTAAAGCCGAATTTTGACATACTGTAAACCTCTGCTCGTAAGCTCGTAAGCCTTTTTTGGTGGGTTTATAAAAAATTAGTTATATCAAAAACACCCTGGAAATGAGATTGATTCTACGGGTACACATGAAGTGCAAAATGAATGCTCAATAACATACATCTTCTCATATTTCTTCCTACTGGTGTTTTCTAAGAAATTTGAAATAAACACGTCTAGACATCTCCTGACTGAATGATGCGTAACAAATTTTCATAGAAAAAAATTACTGGGGGTAATACTGGGGGTATTATTTTTGTCAACATTTAATTTCAAGTTATCACAAAGCCATTAGAGTACATTTTACATCGGAAAACGTTTCTTATAAATTTAGAACAAAAGGACCACGCGTGGTCACTCATTGCATGGAGTGGATGGTTAAGATATTTTTGCAGTGTACTGTAATACTTATGTACATGGAATAAACTTTTCCATAATCACAACATACTAGCAACAAAATGTAGATTCAATTTTCAGGTTTGAAACAGATGCAACCTATTCTAAGCTAAAAGAGAGTCCAGATTTCTGACACTGCCTGTCTGAAATTCCTGGAAAAAGTGATGTTTCGTCAAATGCTTATTGCAGTAGCTGTTTATATGAAATTCAATGTGAAAAATCTATAACTGCATAAGTCCAGTAGACACAGGATCTAAAACCAGTCTGCTTTCATATTTAGGCTTATGTAAACAAGGCTAAAGCAGTTTCTTTCTTATTAAATGATTTTTAACAAAGTTGATTTTGTTGATGAATCCTAAAATATTCTTGACAACACAGAAAGGGTTTCAGACAAAATTAAAAGTTGAACTTCTATTATTATTAATTTTATTTACAAACATGTATAAAAATTATTGCTATACATTTTTATTGTAACAAATATTATAATTATAACATAAAATATGGGTAAAATCATAATGAAAAAAATGTGTATACTGAAATAATAACGTATCAATAAATATCTTATTTTCAGGAATAAGTCATGAATTGTTAGCAAAAAGCAGAAATTGAGGCTGACCATCAAACTGTACTGTGAAAGGGAACTATTCATTTGATTACAATTATTTCTACCTTGAAATCACAAAAACATATTACAACATATTGCAACATATTACAACATATTACAATGAGGACATCAAACCTTGTTTTAGATGTTTCCCAAAATTTAATTTAATTTAAATTTGATTGTGTGCTAAGTTGGCATGTAATAAAGAATGGACTCAATACGAAATGAAAAGCAGAACTAGTGTTATTTTAGATTAGATTAGATTAGAGAACTTTATTTAAAGTTGGTGTTTTCAATTAAGAAAAAGAAAACATATACGTAGAGAAAAGTGACTAAACAAATTCCTGAAGTTCCATGTAACTATTCTTTAACTTTACATCTATCAATCCATAATTATGTAAGTCACTTGTGCTGCAGAATAATTTGATGATCTTGTAAAATATTGTCTCTGTTATAAGTGAAGGTTGCAGCGACATGTCTTCTAGTGTAATAATTACATTATCTGGTGTTTCTTCCAGATTTACCTTTAACTGTTTTATCTGTACTTCTGACATAGGTGGTGTTGCAACTCCAATGTGATTTTTAAGAAAGCGATGCTTCCATGAACGTATATGAGATTTCTTGTTGATTGATTTACATGCTGCGGCAAGATATTCTTTTTCACAATTAAGAAAATAATCAATTACAGCTTGTGATACTTTTTCTGGTATTTCATATTCAATCACCTGGAATCTGAATCGTACTGAGACCATCTTTTCCAAACTGTAAAAGTCTATCTTCTGAGTAAACGTCTTCACTTGAAGTAATACTTTCAAACAGGATACTATGTACTATCTCTTGCAAGAAAATTACTTAGTGCTATCCCAAACTGTGTGAAATCAAATAATTTCTACGTGCATTTATAACATGATATACACATATTAAATATTTATTTCACCATATGGCAGTTGTTCCTTTCACGTGATACAAAAACATATTTAATCCTAGTTGCTGTGCAACAGGACAAGATGTTTTATACACATGATCACAAACAATAAATATTATTAAACAATATTTTTTAACAGCAATAACAAACGTAATGAAAGCTAATATGTTTTTATCAAAGCACACTGATAGGTAACTGAGTTGAAAGAAACTGTTCCAAGTAGGCCTTCACATGTAAAAAAAAAAAAGTTACATGTAAGAAAAACAGTTAAATAATAAAAAATAATTTAAAAAAATTGACAATAAAAACCATTCCAAGTAAGCCTTTACATGTAAAAAATAAAAGAAGTTACATATAAGAAAAACAGTTAAATAATAAAAATAAAAATAAAAAATATTGACAATAAAAAGTAGTCATAACTGAAAATGTAATTTATTTATCATGCATTATTGAATTTACCACTACATGCAAGAAAGGTAATTAAAGGATACTGGTATTCATTCATCACACATGTTCTGTTCTTTACAATTATATTGCTTTCTGCAAATAATTTATATATAAGGGACCATCTCCAAATTTCAGCTAGCTTCTCATTGTTCCACGTCGGTTAAGCTTGCATAATTAACTGATTAACAATAGTTTTTAGCCGATGAAAGATCTGTAAACATGGATTAAAATATGTTTATTAGCCGATATTAATCGATTTGCTTGAGTAAATTAACCGATCACTATGCGAAGTAACGAACCAATATAATCGATTTGCATCGGTTAAGAATAAACATAATTTGTAACTGGAGAATAAAAAATGATAATCACAGTGCTTAGCTACAAATAAACATAAATAATAATTTTATTACCACTCCTTTCAATTGAATATAATATCAGACTTTTTAACTAGCATTTCTACCTTCCTTCTTTTTTTTTCATTTCCATTAGTAATGTGATACGCATTACAAAAATATAACCCTGGAATGTTTAAAGATGAAATGATACATACAAAGACTTTATGTCTGCACGACCTGCAATGAAGAAAAAAATGTATACAAAAAAGTATATTAGGTCAAGGAGTCAATTATAAAGGTAAAGCCAGTGAAACAAAAATTATCTGGATAGAACACTGTTCATTTTAGGTTTAGAAGCTTACAAATCAGACAAGCGGCCATAGATCATTGTTTAATCTAGGTTTTAGAGGCTTAGGAATCGAACTAGTGGCTGTAGATCGTCATTTGATCTAGGTTTTAGAGCCCTCTAATGCAACTAGCAGTCATAGATCATTGTTTAATCTAGGTTTTAGAGCCTTAAAAACCGGGAGTCATAGATTATCGTTTAATCAAGGCTTGAGGCTTAGGAATAGAATTAGAGGTAGTAGATCATAGTTTGTAGAGCCATAAAAATCAGACAGGGGTTGTTGATCAAGTAGAAATCGAACTAATGGCCATAGATCGTCATTTAATTTAGGTTTTAGAGCCTTATAAATTGAATTATGTGGTCATAGATCTTTGTTTAATCTAGATTTTAGAGCCTTAAAAATCAGACAGGATTCATAGGTTGTCATTAATCTATGTTCTAGAAGAACGAGTGAGTAGATCGTCCTTTATTCTAGGTTTCAAGAATATCTAACGGATATTGAGGTAGACAAAATAATTGTTGTATGGAAGAATAGTTGTAGAGCATCTTTATGAACATTTGTTGCTCTTTTTATAAAAATGCTTATTACGAAGTTTATTGGTAATATAAAATATAATATAATATAAAATATTATATAAAATAGACTGGGAATGAAGTTGTTAAAATCTGATTATTAACTTCTGCTTATTTTTCTCCTTAGCCTGACAACCAGGTTGTTTATAACTGAAAAGGTCAAAGTTGAAGCTATTCTCAGAGGACATATTATGTAGCACTTCCATGTGTAATATGATACCTTGGTTAACATAAAAAGAAATACTATATAAAATATAATTTCCATACTCCAATAGCCCATGGTTAATGTATTAACACCAATTTCTCTCTTTCTCTTCAAAAACGGTGTTCTGAAAGAAATTTTCTTTTGAAACAAGGGTATAAAATATGAAAATCCATCTGGTCTTTATAATTAACTACCACCCCCAATAAGTACCCCCATTCTAATTTTTAATCTCAACCAATGAAATCATAAATGCCGTAATTCTACATGAATTTAACCCCCTGTAACTCATGTACAAAATGACCACATGATGGAGGAAATATTAATGCACAATGGATGAGTGAAGGGGAGAGTCTAAGAAAAAACGTTTTATCATCGGTTTGACGTAGTTCCGATAACTTTCTCTTTTAGACTTGCAAAACGAAATATACTTACCCAATTAAATCTCAAGGCTAATTTTAATAATAATAAACATTACAGAAATTTGAATAATGTCCCAGGCCCCAATATCCGCTCTATCACAGATGTTTCACCACCAGAAAATAACAAACGACCCACATGGAGATATTAATGCATAATAGAGGAGGGGAAGGGAAAGTCTAGGAAAAAGGTTTTATCATAGGTTTGACGTAATTGTGGTAACTTTCTCTTTTAGACTTGCTACAAAAGATACTTATCCAACCTGGTAGATGACTTTCCATTTAACAGTGGCCACACATACTGCAAACGAAGATTTCCTTCTTAAAACACTGGTTACAGCAGCACCATGTACCATGAAGGAAAATTTCCTTCATTAAAACAATGTTATATTCACAGATTATCAAGTCATTTCTGTGAAAGCAACCAACCGAGGTGTTCTAGGAAACAGGTGTTCTAGAGGTGCGTCAGTCCTGGCATATCATGAACGTTTCTAAGTGAAACCACCTCGTTTCCCAGAAGAAATGAGGTGTTCTAAGAAAAATAGCCACTCTTCCTTGGAAAAAGAGGTGTTCTAAGGAAACCTCAATTTTCTCTACATTTGATTCAAGGACGTATTTCCTGGCAGAAGAACACCTATTTTCTTAGAACAGTTCTGTTGGCTGCTTCTGCGTTTCCACTCGATTCTAAACTTATACAAACATATTTCTATGATACTGCGAGTGATTGACAGAGATGTACTCGAGTGGTTGACAATAGGAATATCTACAACTCATCTCTACAGCATCTAAAAAATAATGTGCATGACAATAATATATATAATTTATTCTGCATAAGCTTTATTTCTGTCTTAGAAGAAGTGGAATAGTTCTCAAGGATACTGTCAAAGAAACAGGAAACAAAAATGTTAGAGTAAGTAATAATTCATAAAAGAGAATTTTATGTAACCTTGTCAAATCGACGTTAAAACGTATTTATGTGTCTCTTCTTCCCTGTGCATAATGTTTGCAAAGTCGACTAGCAGAGAAATGAGAAAATATAGTGTCTGGTTTTCGTGACATGTAAACCTTTCCACCCCAAATTTTGCTAACAATATAATGGCTTCCTACACATGCTAAATGTTCGATGATGTACATGGCTACAAAGCAAAGGAAGTGTACCTGGTTTCTATACACACCGTACCCTCATAGGACCACATATTGGGAATAATAAGTTAAAAAGAAGCTAAGCTCAATTACATTTTGCTAAAATGGTGAAGTTAAGTATTTCTTCTTACATATTAGTTACAGAAATACACATGTTCTCCCAAAACACCATGCTAATGTAAAATTGGAGGTAGTTATGTAGAGCATGAGAACCAGGTAGAACATACTGCACATGACTTCATCATTCATTCCACAAGATCAGGTGTCGTAAAGCTTCTTTTCTAAAGGCGAGCTTCCACATAAACTTTTCTTTTAGCGCAGGTACATATGTAATTTTTCTTTCGCATAACATTTTGGGAAGCTTTCCACACATTAACGTATTTAAAAAATAAAATCCATGCTATGTATGCATATGTAGTGGACAAAGATTAGCCTAGTAAACTTAGCTCTTTTCCTTTCTTACACTTTATTTGATCTCGTTTTTAATTTTGAAATTTTCTCCGGCACAATATAATAATAACGGAAATTGTTGCCATAAGAAAATACAGGGATTTCTTGGCTAGATGAAGATATGTTGGGGAAAGAAAGGGAAAAGAAAACCACCAAAAATATGGGTAAAACCATGGCTGCAGTAGGTATGAAAAAAATGCCTATTCTAATATCACTGCTGAACTTCCGACTTTGAGACCAGGAAGAGTTTAGGAGATATTTAAGCATAAATATAGACATACCAGGTAAAGAAAATTCCATTTAAAATATGGCATGCTTCAATCTCGTCCCCAAGGGCCTCTTTCTCTTTTGGATATCAGAAATCTCATCTTCTGATATCAAAAAGAGAAAGAGGCCCTGGGGACGAGGTTAGGCATGCTTAAAAAGGAGATAAAAAAGGAGAATGTGTCAATATTTAACTCAACAACTTAGGTTTAAAAATAAAAGTGTACGTACGTATTGCTATCTTGAAGCAGCATTAAAAGTATATCCATACTTACAAATTTATTTTCATTTTCAATGCCAACCCCACTTGGTATATACATCTATGTATATATATGTCCTTAAACAACCTGTTATCGTTTAAAATGAATCAACATCTCGACCAAGTGGTGTTTACAGGTAATTTTCAGGTATTTAATCCTCAATCACAAATGTTTTGAGAAGAAAAAAATTATACCAATCATTTGGTATAAATCTGAAGCTCTAAAATGTTATGCCAACAGGTGACATAATATTTTAGCATGCTGAAGAGACCCTCCTTCCGCAGCATATTTTTCTTTTATAGAAACATTACGTACCTGCTACAAGAAAAGTTCCTAGTGGAAGCTCGCCTTAAGAAATTAAAAAGTAGCAACAGGTATTTTAGTAATCAACATCACGTCGCAAAATGAATTTGAATGTTTTGTTGTCTGGCCAGAGGATAAATATTAATTTTGTTGTAGGAAAGAAGATTTTTATATCCCATATCATGAGTCAATGACAAGTTTGAACAATTTGTTTTTATGTTTAAGATCAAGTCACACGACATTCATTAGGTAATTTCTCATTAAGATCATGTGTAAATATTGACTAGATTAGAGTTATTTCTTTAATTGTGCACCCCCACAAAGTTCTTTTTTCCATGGCGCTCACTAGATCTAGATCATATAAATTTTAAAGAACGATGATTCTAGTCGTTCAGAATAAACAAAGTAGACTTGTGTTATTATAAAGAAGAAATATATACTATGTCGAAGAGCTTGTTTAAATTACATTTATTTATGCAAACTTTCATAAACGATAAACGTTGGAGAAGCGATCAATGGAGACTAAGTGCCTTTGTTTAGTTTCTTTAATCTTATCGGCATCAGCTATGACATTGGTTATGATATCGGTTACGTTAATTAATTCAGTTTACCAATTAAATCTAACCGATCGTTAGCCAATTGAAAAGGAATATTAGCCGATGTTTTAACCGATGCCCAGATCATCTATGACCAGAACGATGTTGAAGTTGGAACGATGTTCGTCTAAAACAGAATGATGTCCGATTGGTTAGAAATGGTCAAAAGTTAGCTGAAAGTACCTAAAAGTATATAATTTTCTGAATGCTGAATAATTCCTCTAACTAACTGTGTAGCTCTTGTTAAGTTAGCCCATTGTGGAAAGTGATAAGGAAATAGTGAATTTATTTTTATGTGGTTAGCTAAAAGAGCTCCATAAGTCCCCTCGACATGATTTTTTTTCATAGAAAAATATGTGGTTAGAAACTTCATTCTAACCTGAACAAAATGGTGTTTAATCTTTTGTTCAACTTTAATCACGGTATAAAGTTGTAACTTACTCATTTTCTTTATAAATTACTACTGAAAATTCTTTACAAAAACCCTTTAAAATTATGGGGACATGGACCTCTTGGAAGTTATTGTATCGTCAAGTTTTCAAGTTTCAAGAAATTTAATATTTTAAATCATGTCTCAATCTCAGAAGAAAACAAAGAATGTTTATATCTCTTATAAAAGGCCACACTGCCTTTATTTTGCATTATAAAGGTTTTGTTTTATATTAATCAAATCGGTACATGTTTTTACATTTTAAATGACTAGAATGTGAGCATTCGCGCAAATACTTTATCATATTTTATGTTTTGCATTGTGTAAAAATGTAATAGTAAGTAGGAAAAGTTAAGAAAATATCTCCCCTTTTTTCACATAACCCAAATTAAATTTTGTACTTCTTACAGAAAAAAAAAATATATGGAAAATTCTTGTGACAAATGTATATTATCACCATACAAAAGAACATTTTATAAGTTTGTCTTGACTTTGGTGGTAATACTGCAATATTCGTAATGGATAGTCAAACAGTGCTTTCCAATGAATAGCATAGAAACTACAACAAAGCAAAAAGTGGTCAGTTGACTCAGATCCATCCCCCAAACTATATAGAGGGTTTTGAGTATTTTGAAAGTTGTGATTAAATTTATGTTTACATGAATGTTTTTTTATTTTTTTATATTTTTATAATGAATATTTATACAGGATTGGCACTTCAGTAGTATATATACAGCCCTCTGAATCCACGACGGCATTCAGCTTTGCCGT
>JANTOQ010205255.1:0-14049 GCA_027564595.1 Bythotiara depressa | reverse complement strand
TTGGTAGCAAAATAGAGGGAAACAAAAGATTAGACGTCATACTGTCTAAAAATGTTGATACTTGATTATGTATATCAGGATCTAGCAAAATTATATTAACATCACCAGTGAAGAATATGATTTTTGTTTACGTTATAGATTACTAGTAGTGGATTTATTGTTGAAATCATTTATAACCGTTCCTGGGTGTTATATATAAAAACTGTTATCACATTGTTTTGTTTTGGATTTCTTATCTCAATAAAAACAGATTCTCTATTCGATTTATATAATGTTTATATTTCATTCGATTTATAAAATATTGAATCAAGGTCAACCCGATGTTTACATTTAATTTCACTTGAGATATCATAGATCCTCCAGTAGTTGATTCAGTTGTGGTGTGAAAAGGTTATAGTTATAAAGAGATATAGTTGAACGTTTTTTATGATTTTGGTTTCTGTTAAAGTAATTATGTCAAAGTTAAAATTAAGCATTTTCAGAGTAGTTTCTAGTTCTAATTTATCTTGTTTAGAAAGAGATGCAATGTTTATATAGAAAAATAATTATTAGCATTAAATTTGGAATCACAAAAATTGTTAATGTCATAATAATTTTTGTCTGGTTCAGTAACATTATTCAATTCGTTATAAAGAAGTTTTAAATTTTGTGGGGGTTGTAAAGTGTAAATCAGAGTTTATTTTATGCCTTTTAGAGCTGAGATAAAAAATTGTTGCTCACTTAAAGCGCCACATGGGAAATTTTTGGTGATACAAGTGATACAGAAATACGGTTCATCAGAGTTTTGAAGTAAAGAAAAAGTCACAAACATTACAAAATATAGATTTGTGATTATTGTTTACCTTGTTATTACAAGTTTTGCAGGGATAACTATAACTATCATAATGAATTGTTTAAACTTATTTTTTTAATAAAATATAAATAACAAAAAACAACAACACACACATAAAAAGATAGAGCTAATAAGGTACCGTATTAAAACAAAACAAATTGGAAAAAGTAATTAGGAAGTTAAGTTAGTACACAGGATGATTTGAATGGATATTTAAAATTTAATGTTAGAATACGTATATAGACAGTTATAGCTATAGCTACCTAGCCCAGCACAGGAGAGCTTAAATAAAATGCAAAATTACACAAATAGCCTAGCTAGCTATGTAGCTAGCTATATATAGTACACACACCATGCTAGTCTCAGAGAATCAAAATAAAATATCTTGAATAATACATGGGAGAAAAAACAAACGGTGTATGTTGACAAAACATAAACAAAAATAGGAAGGTCTCTAATTACTATCATTGGGTAGTTAGCTAACGCTGATATTTTTATTTTGCTCTAATCGTACCACTGCATAATCATTGAAAGAAACGCAAGGCAACAATTAAGATACTATTTTGAGAAGTTAGTACAAAAAAAAAGGAACACAAAAAAGGTTAAGGGTAAGGTAAATTTATTGATTGATTGATTTAATTGCGGGAAAAAAGGGGCGTATTCAAAAAAATCTCAACACATCCTCAAAATAGCAAGTGGCGTTTAATACATAGGAAAAAAGTACATTGTAAATATATTAAAACAAAACATCTTATGCAATTAATAGGACAGGCGGTATTTTTCTGGAAATAGGATAAGTTTTATACTCTGAAGATGATCTCACGATTGCTGTCGAAATATAAGTTTACTTTGACACATTTTACAACTTTTGTGTTATTTACTGATCACAACATGAAGCTTCTTGTAATTTTATTCATAATTAAATAGGATAAGCATTTCATCGTTTCTCATGTAATATCGTACAAACACTACCATTTTCCTCTCGTAACATCTTACTCGTACCATTAGATACCGCAAAACAATATATTTGTTGTTTGTTGATTTTTCTGTTTTCCTAAGCAGCTTCTCTATTATTTCTGTTGATGAACTTAATAATCGATGACAAGAAGAAATTTCGTTTGTAGTTTTGTTAACATGAACTATCGGGAGGATCTTAAGAATTCTATCCTCTAGCTCATCATCTGGAATGTTGTCTTGTATTCCGACAAGTTCAATACATTCCGGTCACGAATATCTTTCCGACCTGGATCAATTTTTGCTCAAGGAGATCACTGGCATTTTTTGTAACTGAAAGAGAAGCTTTCAGGTTATCGTTGGCTAATTTTAAGCTTTGGATTTCTTCTTTAAGGCCTTCGATTTGGGTAACTGCTTGTTTAGCAATCAATTTATTTCAATACTTCCTCCGTCCTGTTGTTGATGAAGTTTTAAAACATGTTGTACAATATCATCTTTGTTCATTTGCTTTAAAGCAACTTTAGTCAGAGACATTTTATTTTACTTTTTAAAATTAAATACATTTTTTTACACCATATTAAACATTCATTCAAAGATGGAGAAGGTACAGCTGAGTATACCGGTTCAGGTGAGCACATTTTAAACGACAAAAACTACGTAAACTTATATTAAACTAACCTACTTCTTGTGCGAGATGAACGCTGAAGCAACGCAATGCCAATAAATAATAATTTTATACATTTGTGGCTATAAAAATAGCCGTTTTTATAGGATATTGATTTAAAGACAGATATACATTGTTGTTGATCAGAGCTTTAAACTCTTCTTTTTTACAGTAGAAGTTTTGGCTTGATCCTCAAAGATTACACATGGTATTATTTTTCAATAAATTTGATGGTCTGATGGGATAGCAAATGCAAATGTTCTTATTATGAAATTAAGACTAATGTCAACATTAATATCAATTTGTGGTAGCTGAATTCTATCTTGTTTAAAGGTGTGTAAAATAGTTTCATTATCTGCCACTGAACTGGTAACTTAAGCTGACTTGTTTTTTTGCAAAATTCGTCAAATGATTTGTAGCAATCTACTGATGGTGTGTTTGGTGTTAAATATATTATATTTTCTATTATGTTTTGTGCTGATTCATGTGGTTTTGTAACAGTGCTAAATATAAAAGAAGTTAACTATATAAAAAAATAAACATTTAATTGTTGTGGCGGTTAAGTTACATCTGTTCAAATCCGGAAAAAACTGATAGTGGTTTGCATATTTGGACCTGAACCCATGACTGTGCGGACTATATGAGGGGTATAAAGTTTTTTTTTATATCTAGCACCTTATTTTTGTGGTTGTTGTGTAATCCCATACAGTACCCCAATATTATTTTGGGTTTGTCAAATTATTAAGCTATTCGGAAACTTTTATATGTTGTATATTACGTATTTCCAGTTGCATTGTAAATTGAGTTTTTCATATATGTATGTATCAGTGCTGTGTAGGAAGTTAATATTTAACTCCTCAATATAATCTTATTCATAATAGTTAAGAAATATAGAAAAAAGGTAATTATAGAAGGTGCACAGAATACAAGATAAGATTTTACCTCTTCCCGACAGTGATTAAACCAAAGCCCCCTTTATTTATGCACTTAATTGCTAAGATAACTTACTTCCTCATAGTATTTGCAATGGAACGTTTAATAAAACCAGGAGGTATGCTTATGCATTATAGGGCTAAAATACAAGGTAGAGTGTGTGTTTATGTTATCATAAGTTTTAAGAGAACACAGACTTATCTAGGTTGTGCACTAAGAAATTATTTACCTTGAAGATAGAAAACATAAATTGCAGGTCATATCCAGTATATCCAAGCACCATATTGTAATCTCAGAATTACGATGTAAGAGCTGGTCGTCAGTAAAGTGTCGTTCACAAATATGTAGATTTTTCTTCTCGACTTGATTTTTTAAACTCTTGTCAGTCACTCGATTTCGTACGATTACATCGATCCAGTTTCCCCTCCATTTTTTACTATGGTCATCATCCTTCATAGGAATGCAAAATATGGCTATCTCACGTGAAGTTTTGGATGTAGAACAACCAAAAATGGAACAGTTAGCTCCAGGCATAGCGAAAATTTCAACAGAGTTCAGCAACGAAACTGATAAATCTTGTGCCAAAATGATTTGACGATTCCCGCGCTACTCTGCTTGTATATTTTGATGCGCTCTTAAGTGGACTGGGTCCAAGTATTTCTCCGAACATAAGGTTAATAATGAAAACGGCCCGGGACGGCCCGTGTTTCCAGACTAACTTTTCTTTCGTATGACTATGTATAAATATATGCAAACAATGTTTAGTATCAATGTATCAATTGTTTTGTAGTTTTAAGAAGAACTCTGACAACTAGGCCGGAAGTAGTGTGCTAACTTTTTAAATCAAGGTTCATCAAATCAAGTTTGTTTTCAAATCACAACATATGTACGGTTTTTAAATTTATGACGCCTTGTTTGAATATATCATGTGCGGGATTGCTAGGATTACAAGTGATAGGTATTTGCCTTTTTCAGCAAGTTCGTCAGGAATGTTTATTTTGTTTTCAATCGTTGAACTTAGTACAACCTAGAATTAAGAAACGTTTTTGAAATGTATGTCTACTTACTTTATATTTATCCCTTGATAACATGCTTAATAATTTGACCCTTTGTTAACCAAACAAACCGCGAACAATAACTGAAAATAACCCTTCACAGAGTCAGAAATGACAGCTTTATTAACCTAACTAACCGCAAATAATAACTAAAAAGAACCCTTCACCGGGTCAGAACTGACAGCTTTTTCAACAACCAGTTCAGATAGTATGTTTGAATGTTTATTATTCTTTCCGGTTCTATTGGTTGATTTCTTTTCTCTGCATATACGTATCTTTTAATTAACTGCTACAAATATGTTTCGAATTCATTTGTTTCAACAACTTCTCTGTCAATTACTACTAGTTTTTTTCCAGTTCATTAGTTTCTACCAATTCTCTGTAACATGTAAACATCTGTTATAATAATTAGACGATAATTAGAAACTGGAATGTAGTAGAAGTGTACGTTAACCCTATTATGCATGGGCTATTTCGACAACTTATTTTACCTGGGGGATGATATATATCCCCTACCTAAAATCTGAAATATATACCAATATAAGATGATATTTCACACACTAGTAGAGCGATATCTGAGGCATATAACTCCCCCACTCCCACCCCCAGGTAAAATAGAGTTAACATGTAGATAATATAAAAAATGTGTTTAATTTGCATATATATGTTGTATTTATTTATTGTATTGTATTAATTATTTTAACATGTATGTAGTCGGATTGGATAAGCACCACTAACGTTAAATAAATTGAAATGAATGACTGAATTAACGTTATCTACTTAAACTCACCATATTGTGATAAAATTAGTTATTAGTTATTTTGGACGTATATACCCCCGGGATAGATTCTACTCTAAGCAATAAATCTTTTGTTCTGACAACGCATGCTCTATTAAAACCGCACAAGCCGGATTTTATGCCTGCGCGTTGGACTGATCGTATAGACTATCTAATATGTTTCAATCTGATACTCCAAGTGTGTGCTTTTGACTTTCCCCAATAATTTCCGATACACGGATTTTTCCGAATTTTCTTAATGTGAAAACCTCCAATTTAGAACATACAAATTCCTCGGTCAAAGCGAGAAATCAAGGAACGTAACGGTATTTTTCTAAAAAAACTTTCTCTTTATTTTCTATATTCGCGCTCTTGAATTCATTTCTTTGGCAACATTCTAAAAAAGCTCCTAGAAGATTATATTTGATTTATTTTAAATTTATAATGTACATATTGAAAGAACCTTGGATAGAGCTTAAGCTATCTGGCTATACAATTTTCTTTGAAATTTTAATATTTAATAACTTTTTACGTTTGTAATAGGTTATGCATGGATATGTATGGATACATATGTAATGTACGGATGGAATGAATATCAGTTCGCAATAAGCCAGTAGCTAACAAGTGCTATTTCCGCTGCTGTAATGAAGGATAGATCGATGGAAGTAATTAGGTTTTGGATGATTGCTTTCACCACAATAATGGCAGAAGCATCTACATACTTATACAATTTAAGCCCGGTAAGTGAACATTTTAAAAACGATTGCGTAGTATTAAATTCCTCTTTTCACCGTCTGGCAAAGGCGAATTCTGAAGTCCAATTTCCACTTATAGAACACATAGGAAATATGCTCGAACATATACAAAGAATGCCCAATAGCTTATTATTATGTTCAAACTAAAAATTGATGATCATTACTACTTTTTCTTCAGAACGTGTCATTTTTTCCTTATGAACATATCTGATTTTGTCACGACATTATCTGAGCATCTCTAAAACATCCGGTGGAATTGTATTAAAATGTTGTAGGTCGTGATAATCTCGAATGTATATTTCTTTAAACTACCATGGATTTTTTGTCGTAACCGGTAACACAGAATGGCTTCGTTTTAGACGATTACCTCTCTATCAATTTGGATTTACTGCTTTCTTGAGTCACATGAATCAGATATCATTAGATATTTATAAAGCAGTATATTATATATAAAATATCGAAAAGAGAAAGTACAAAATAATTTTTTACGGCATTTTAGACGTTATCGTGCGATAAATCAAGTTGCTTATCTGTTTCTAAACATTCAAACGTAAGATTATTATTATTAATTTATTTAATGTTGACAAATTACAAAGGGGACTAGCTCTTATAATGATATAAAGAGCTAATTCACGTCAAATAAATATACAGATGCAAATAAATATAAAATCAGTAAATAAAGTAAAAATAAAACCAAATATTTTATTATTATTATTATTATATAAAACCAATCTGGGAAATATATGTCTTGCATATTCTGCAAGGACAGTCTAAAGTTTTCCATTTTTTTATCTTACTCTTAAAAATATTTATGGATTCCAAGTTCTTGTAATTGCTTGGTAATTTATCCCAAATTTGGGGACCTAAGAAGGTAAGAGAGTTGGTGCCGTAATGTACAGTATTTGCAGATTCTCTAACGAACGTTGAGTTATTTCTCAGATTCTTCGAGTTATTTTTTAAACGAAAAACTTCAGACATTATTTCCGGGGCAAGACCATTTTTGACTTTATACGAAAACAGCCAACGCGTAGGTGTTGTATGAAACAGGCGTTCCAGACATGTGTCATTGCTGGTAAATTTAGCTTTTCTATAAATTTGGTTCTCCTGAAAAAAAGAAGTTGTTCTTAATAAGGGTCTCTCTCCTGGTGAATGAAGCTCGTGTAGAACATATATTTCATATTCTGTCTTCCTGGAAGGAATAGGTGTTCTGTAATCTCTTCTTGGAACAATGAACAATTCTAAAACAAGTTCTAAAAGAGGGCTGTTATAAGAGAGATATTTATCCGCTTCGGGGAAAAACAATCACTGTTCTATGAGAAAAACATCTTTCCTAGTAAATTTATCTGTTAAGAGAAATAGCCCTTGTTCCTGAGAAATAGTGGTGCTGTAAGTAAGCTTAAATTGTATGTATATACCTCGTGGATGTTTTCAATATACAAAATGTTAACAAGACAGCAATCTGTTGGAATACATTTCGATGTTAGCAAATTACATTCAAACCATTCCCTATTCAGCACGCTTATTGTTTAAGTAGTTATTCCCTGTATAAACGTATTGATGTAGCCGAATCACCACCCGGTTAGTTGTTGGGTTTATATGTACGAATAATGCACTTGTTACACATTTTCAGTGCAAAAGATACAAATTACAAACATACAAATCCAATCATGAGCAACTACGACTTGCAAGCATTAAAACTCGTAAGTTCCAAATAACCCGAATAATATTATATCGGGGTTTACAAAATTCGCGAAAAAGTAACGAGAGTTTGTGTTTCCCAATGGAACGGTAGGACATTGTTTAGTTGAACTAGCATTAGATTACGTATCTGTCTGAGAGTGAGGGCGCTTTCTACTCAAAGAAGGTTATTTTAATTATAATCGTAAATTTATCTTGTTGTACTTGAAGACAACATATGTTCTAACATGTGTACTCTAGATCTCAATTAATATTCATTCAAAAGATACTTAGCATACAAATTATGTAAGTTTAGGCAACAGTTTGTAGACTCGTCGAATTTAAAATGGAGACCGTTTAGAAAATATTCGCATGAAATGGTTCTTTTCCAATAGACCTTCCCGAATGTCATGAAAATTTGAAGATTATTTTTTTTTAAAACGAACTTCAGATTCAGATTCCTCGTCAAACAATATGCCTATGCTGAAAATGTCAAGGTCATACACTACACTACGTCACACTACTTCAACGGTCAAAGTCTTCTTTATTTCGCACGTGTCATGTCTCGTCTCGTCTCGTCTCGTCTCGTCTCGTCTCGTCAAAACATTATTAATTTTTAAGCATGAATACGAAACGGGACATGGAAAGTTTGAGATGAAGAAGTCTTTGGCCGTTGTGTTAGTATAGCGAAAATAACCCTTGTGATTTCCGTGTGCCATTCATCCATAGTGGCCTTTGCCTTAAAAATAGAAAAATATGAGTTTTGTTATCATCAGTTGTTTTGGTATTTGCAGGATACAGAAACTGGTTTAAATTATTTTTTAGTAGTGAATCATTCAGTGTAGCTTCATTTAGATATTTCATAAAAGTTTCAACATGATGAATTTTGCAAAACTCTTTTGAATATGTTGAAACCAAAATGTTTCGCACATGTGTATTGACTTATTCATAAGCAAGTAGAATAGTGAAAAAAATTTGCCTTCACTAAGTCTGGCATAATATTCCAACAACTCATTCGCTAACACTGGCATAATATTCCGATAGGAATTGATAAAAACTGTCATACATTGTTGGCGCCTATTTCCTAATTCGTCCTAATTCATCCATTCCCTATGAGGTAGTTTACTATTTAAAACTTTTATTATTGTATTTTATTATATACACTGCGTGTTTATCTAACGTTCGGTTCAATTCCTGAAAAGAGTTTCGTTTCTCTTTAAAAAGTTATTTGTAATTTAAGAGATTTGTTCTGGGTCACCGCAAGGATATTTAACTCTAACCCTAGTCCGTAAAACTTGACGCTATGGTAGGTCTAATTAAAATATTTGATTTTAGCTCAAAATTGTTCTCATAAACCACGTGAGTTTTTTCTGACGTCAGCAAAATTCATTAAAATCAGCATTTTTTTGTTTTTTCCCTAATTCATCTTCTACAAATACTCTGATGTTAAAACTTACCAAAATTGTTCTCTTAGATATTGTGTTTAATTTCAAACAAAACTGACAGCATAAAGTCACGTGATTTTGTTGCTCATGTCAGCATATTTTTACTGAAATTAAGCGGCTTTTCAATCTCATATTTCTTGGGATCTAGTGTTAAGAATTTGTATGTAAACTCATGCTACTGAGGTGCTTCAATTCAAATTAAAATGGTTGCATATAGTTTAGAAAATATATTTGAAAAAAAGACCACCATGTTAAATAGGGTGAGCGAATCTGGATGTGCAACTTATTGTTTTGGATGAAAGAGATCGACATTCACTTTGAAGCTATGCACGTTGCCACCAAATTCTGAATTTTCGATTTGTGAACTCCGGTGCGTGAGCCGACAAAATGACGTCGTTTCATAACATCTATGGTATGTGAATTTTAAAACTTAAAACTTGACCGTTACTGAACGAAAAAAACAGAATGCAGAAAACAGAATATTTGTTTTGCAAGGTAAAGTAGAAGAAAACAGTTCAGAATGCGTGGAAGGCACACGAATAATAGAAATGTTAAAAAGTTACTTTTGACAATCTTCATAAGTGACAGCTTACACCTTAAAATGTACAATTAAGGCAATTTTCCTGTGTTTACATAAAAATTTGGGGTGTAAATAAAGGCTGGAGTATTTATATACAGGATATTTTGAGTGCAGTCATGGTCAAAATTTTGCATTCATTTGATTACAAAACAGTCCAAATTTTGTTGTCATGCTGATTTGCGTCACTCGTCTTACGGGCCTCTTGTGAATATGATATGAACAATCTAGACACAGCATTTTGTAACACAATATTCTAATGGCATCTTATTGTTTTGTTCTTAATAGGGATATTGAATTTAGAATAATAGTCCCAACGGTACGGTTAGTACGGCTGGAAAACAATAGGTTGCACATCCAGCTTCGCTCTTAAATATCCTTGGTCACCGAAGGAAAAAACGAACAAAAGTAAAAATGATGTCGTCTAGTCGATCTTAAATATTTAGACAAATCGGTGAGATATGTAGCTGGCTAGTGAACTTGTATACATATTTCATACACAATGTTATATATATTCTGCATTTCTCGGGAAATTTTTTTATTTTATCGTTCTTTCTAAGATAAGATAATGAAACTGCATTTGGCAGGACTATTCTTAATTATACTTAGTAAATAATGACGTATTGTACGTAGAAAAACTAATGTTCAGATCTAGCTAACTAGTAGAGAAAACAAGGAGGTAAAAAAGGGGACTGCATAATATAAGCAAAAATATTGCTTTCTCTTTCTCTTTGGACCTGAATAATTGGGCTACATTCTGTCTTATCATCGAGCAGTGAGACTGGTGATAAATCTCGTTTATATATGAAGAATGGTGAAATTTAGCAAGAATGACTGAGCACTTGAAGATCGATGCCTTCCTTCTATACCGCAAATGCAATAAAAATTTAGAATGATAAAATCCGGGTCTTCGATTTTCTTCTTGTAATGTCCCGATAAGTTTTATGAAATGTAGGCTCTATTATACATCTGACGCGATCGACGTAGGCCGAGCGATTTTAGTCTGTCCTCAATTCCTTTTTTGTTTTGTTTTTACAAAAAGTGCAAAAATAAATAATTTAAATTTGTTAAAATTTTATCCTCAGTTATTAAAATCAATTATTAGCCTTTTTTAGCATTCTCGAGAAGGTACCCAAATTATGGACCCTACCGTCACTAAATTATCCTGAAGAGTAAATTGAAAGCATGTGTATTTTTCTCTCATAATCGTTTTATATAAGTAAAAAATGTTAAGTTGATCAAAAGTTATGACCGGAGTTGTGGAGACATATTTATTATTTAATCTAGATTTCATTTCCACCTGTTGCCCCCACAAGCGTTATTTCTTCTATAACAGTAGCTTTTACTAGATGATTGATTATAGCTATTACGAGCATGATTATGCACATTGAGCAGTGATTGAACATTCTATTTGGAATATGGTTAACGTAGATCAGTGATCAAAATTAAAGACTTTGGAGACGGCAGACAGACGATAAACAGATGACAGACAAACATGAGACAGTAACACGGTGTGCTCTGAAATGCGATCAATAAATTTGTAAAGAACTCTATATATGTTCACTGTAAGCCCATGGTGTATGGGAATATAAAACATCTCACCTCTACGGACAAATAACCTTTAGACGCAAGTGACAATACCGCGTCCAGAACAGTTTATGCGTATTACCTAAATCCATCTATTCTCGTTATTAGTTATTCGTTCCATTTTTGGCGTTTGGTCAAAGCTGCTATCCATGTATAAGTTACTATTAAAGGTGCTATCTCTCAAACTTTTATTGGCTCTTTCTAAATAGTATATAAAGTTGTAAAAGTGTGCCAAATATTACGTGCCATGGCCGCACCTATATTAAGATATTCCAAATAAAATTTACCAATTTTAATATTCAGAGACCCACATTTATTCATTCGTTTTATAAGGCTTGTCGGTTTATATTTCGGCAGCTCGTCGGTGCATATGTTCGATAATTCGTTACAAAAAATTGAGATGTTTTAAAAAATTTATTTTGACTTATGCGTTTTTGAAGAACTCTGATTGGTTAGATTTTCTCATGCGTAAAATAAATTTAAAATTAACCAGCTGCCTTCTTTCTGAAGTAGAAGAGAAAATCAACAATCAACAATGTGACAGAAGGTTAAAAGAGAAACTTGCTTATAGTAAACTTTTGGACAACAAAAAGGATGGAAGAATAAAATAAAAGCTATACGCTGAACTATGCAGATCCTGCTATCTGATGAAACGTTGGTATTGTTTAAAGGAAATACTAAACTTGAAGAGGAATGAAGACCTTGCTAAAAAGGGGTTTCTTTATTTACGTCTGTAGCAGACCATAGCCACAGAAAACTGACAATCAACAGACGTAATGGCTAATCATTTTTTCTCCTGTATTTTTCTTTAATCACGTTTACCTTCTTCTATATTGTATATCTGATGATGAAACACTCTTTATGATTGATTTGTTGATGATATGTACTAGCTAGAGTCATAGAGTGCAGGTGTGTGGGTGTAGCTCACAGCTAGCTATCCAATGAAATGTGATACCCTCTTTGGTACTTTTTTACCTCTTTATCCTAATTCTACACATACCACACCACACTAAGCAACTAAATATTAAAAAACTATTATGTATAGCTAGACTAGCAATATTAGTAGTCTGTATTGTTTTATTTTAGGTACGAAAACAAAACAAAAATGCGTATCTTCCTCCTCGCCTCACACCCATTAAACTTTCATCTCGAGATAGCCATCTTTTTACACAAGCAGTGATTGCATGAATGTAGATAGACCTCTTAGGGAGAAGGAAGCACCTGCACTCGTTGTAAAACTGACATACAAAACTTAGGATATATTTAGATATACAGATAAACATTGTATTATTTATATGTAGTTCCTCTGAATTAGTTACACATTTGTATTTTATTAATACAATTCCTATTTTTATTTGTTTTGAATGAACCGATATAAAAAATGAAAGAGGCCCTAGGTACGAGATTGTTTTGTAACTACATGTTATTGAAAAGTTTTGGAAACCCGCCTTTAAATTTTTTTTCCTATCAAAGCGTCGACAACATACGTAAAACCCTGTCAAAAGGCTTTTGGGTAATAGAATGGAATCCTACCTTAAAAAACTTCTTATTGCTTGTTTATACTTATTCAGGTAAAATTTCAGGCTTATTGTTTGTCAATAAAAAAGTTATTAAAAAAATTAATTATGCAAAATCAACTGGTTTCCATGAAAATGGAATCATTCATCGAGCGTTTTATAAAACGAAAATAACTTTTCGTTGACAGAAAATAACTTTTTCGTTGACAGTCAAAATAGTAACAAGAAGCCGTGCGGGTTAAAAACTGGGAGGCTTGGCATTAACGTACCAAAGCTTAGAATGTAGTATACGTGATTTAATTTCTGAATCACTTGCATGGTTTATAATAATGATTCCTCTAAAGAAATTATGCACAAGTTTTCTTCCATCAAATAACCTTGAAGCGTGGTGCAAATTTCAAATTTCAAGCATATCGGTTAACTGGGGTTATAGAAAAGAAGAAATTGTTGCTGTACAAGATGTACATTAAAGTTAATGCAATTAAGGAAACAGAGAAGAAATATATCCGTATAAATAACATTAATTAATTTATACTTCCAAATGTTTTGTCAAAAAACACCAAGAACTACCTTATATGCGACTTGCCAATTGTCTCTAGTTTTGACTGTTTTAGGAATGTTCCTGGCATATTTTTTTATTTTAAACAGTATTTTTGGTAAGACGAGGCCATATTTTTTATGTTTATTAAAAAACCGTGTATTTCTAGCGTAATCTAGTGTTACTTTCGCCCAATTTTGCTAACCCTAATTTCAGGCCGTTTTTAGCTTGAAAAACCCAAATCCTGGGGTGTAATTTTTCGAAAATAACTGGTTTACGGCCGAGGTAAATTATCTAAAGGAAAGAAAAAGTAAAAAAAACAGCATCTATTCTGCTAAAACCTATGAGAATATCTCAGTCAATTATGTACTAGACTTGGGCCATTTATTATCTGACCTATTTGGGCTTGTTTTGAGGCTATTAAGGGCAAATAATTTGTGTTTTTTTGGTCTTGTATCCAGGAATTCTCAAAATCAATTCAGAATTTAAATTTTAATTACCATATTTACTGGGAAAAGACCATTTCTAACATGTAATAATAACATAAGGTAATAATAGGTAAGCCGTACATGCAAGGCATTTCCGGTCCCCGTTGGGAAGTGCTCAAAAGTGGGGGTATCACTTCTGCCAGAAGCTCATTGTAGCCGGTTTTCATGTAAGTATCCACAAGTATAAGTACAAGTGTCAACAGTCAAACAAGTATATAGTGCAAGCTACCTACTGTAGTCTCAAATATA